>JAVIWC010002945.1:0-43976 GCA_031894815.1 Creontiades dilutus | reverse complement strand
ATAAAACGCTCTCTTCATGGTTATTTTCGCGTTTTTTCATCAAAATTGCTCAAAAATAAACTCTGTTTAATCCTTTTTTCGATAAAACGCTTCCTTCATGGTTATTTTCGCGTTTTTTCATCAAAATTGCTCAAAAATAAACTCTGTTTAATCGCTTTCAAACCTACTCTCTAAGGGGGTTTTCGGGGTGCTGAACACGAATCTGAAGTCCTTTTTTCGATAAAACGCTTCCTTCATGGTTATTTTCGCGTTTTTTCATCAAAATTGCTCAAAAATAAACTCTGTTTAATCGCTTTCAAACCTACTCTCTAAGGGGTTTTTCGGGGTGCTGAACACGAATCTGAAGTCCTTTTTTCGATAAAACGCTTCCTTCATGGTTATTTTCGCGTTTTTTCATCAAAATTGCTCAAAAATAAACTCTGTTTAATCGCTTTCAAACCTACTCTCTAAGGGGTTTTTCGGGGTGCTGAACACGAATCTGAAGTCCTTTTTTCGATAAAACGCTTCCTTCATGGTTATTTTCGCGTTTTTTCATCAAAATTGCTCAAAAATAAACTCTGTTTAATCGCTTTCAAACCTACTCTCTAAGGGGTTTTTCGGGGTGCTGAACACGAATCTGAAGTCCTTTTTTCGATAAAACGCTTCCTTCATGGTTATTTTCGCGTTTTTTCATCAAAATTGCTCAAAAATAAACTCTGTTTAATCGCTTTCAAACCTACTCTCTAAGGGGTTTTTCGGGGTGCTGAACACGAATCTGAAGTCCTTTTTTCGATAAAACGCTTCCTTCATGGTTATTTTCGCGTTTTTTCATCAAAATTGCTCAAAAATTAACTCTGTTTAATCGCTTTCAAACCTACTCTCTAAGGGGTTTTTCGGGGTGCTGAACACGAATCTGAAGTCCTTTTTTCGATAAAACGCTTCCTTCATGGTTATTTTCGCGTTTTTTCATCAAAATTGCTCAAAAATTAACTCTGTTTAATCGCTTTCAAACCTACTCTCTAAGGGGTTTTTCGGGGTGCTGAACACGAATCTGAAGTCCTTTTTTCGATAAAACGCTTCCTTCATGGTTATTTTCGCGTTTTTTCATCAAAATTGCTCAAAAATTAACTCTGTTTAATCGCTTTCAAACCTACTCTCTAAGGGGTTTTTCGGGGTGCTGAACACGAATCTGAAGTCCTTTTTTCGATAAAACGCTTCCTTCATGGTTATTTTCGCGTTTTTTCATCAAAATTGCTCAAAAATTAACTCTGTTTAATCGCTTTCAAACCTACTCTCTAAGGGGTTTTTCGGGGTGCTGAACACGAATCTGAAGTCCTTTTTTCGATAAAACGCTTCCTTCATGGTTATTTTCGCGTTTTTTCATCAAAATTGCTCAAAAATTAACTCTGTTTAATCGCTTTCAAACCTACTCTCTAAGGGGTTTTTCGGGGTGCTGAACACGAATCTGAAGTCCTTTTTTCGATAAAACGCTTCCTTCATGGTTATTTTCGCGTTTTTTCATCAAAATTGCTCAAAAATTAACTCTGTTTAATCGCTTTCAAACCTACTCTCTAAGGGGTTTTTCGGGGTGCTGAACACGAATCTGAAGTCCTTTTTTCGATAAAACGCTTCCTTCATGGTTATTTTCGCGTTTTTTCATCAAAATTGCTCAAAAATTAACTCTGTTTAATCGCTTTCAAACCTACTCTCTAAGGGGTTTTTCGGGGTGCTGAACACGAATCTGAAGTCCTTTTTTCGATAAAACGCTTCCTTCATGGTTATTTTCGCGTTTTTTCATCAAAATTGCTCAAAAATTAACTCTGTTTAATCGCTTTCAAACCTACTCTCTAAGGGGTTTTTCGGGGTGCTGAACACGAATCTGAAGTCCTTTTTTCGATAAAACGCTTCCTTCATGGTTATTTTCGCGTTTTTTCATCAAAATTGCTCAAAAATTAACTCTGTTTAATCGCTTTCAAACCTACTCTCTAAGGGGTTTTTCGGGGTGCTGAACACGAATCTGAAGTCCTTTTTTCGATAAAACGCTTCCTTCATGGTTATTTTCGCGTTTTTTCATCAAAATTGCTCAAAAATTAACTCTGTTTAATCGCTTTCAAACCTACTCTCTAAGGGGTTTTTCGGGGTGCTGAACACGAATCTGAAGTCCTTTTTTCGATAAAACGCTTCCTTCATGGTTATTTTCGCGTTTTTTCATCAAAATTGCTCAAAAATTAACTCTGTTTAATCGCTTTCAAACCTACTCTCTAAGGGGTTTTTCGGGGTGCTGAACACGAATCTGAAGTCCTTTTTTCGATAAAACGCTTCCTTCATGGTTATTTTCGCGTTTTTTCATCAAAATTGCTCAAAAATTAACTCTGTTTAATCGCTTTCAAACCTACTCTCTAAGGGGTTTTTCGGGGTGCTGAACACGAATCTGAAGTCCTTTTTTCGATAAAACGCTTCCTTCATGGTTATTTTCGCGTTTTTTCATCAAAATTGCTCAAAAATTAACTCTGTTTAATCGCTTTCAAACCTACTCTCTAAGGGGTTTTCGGGGTGCTGAACACGAATCTGAAGTCCTTTTTTCGATAAAACGCTTCCTTCATGGTTATTTTCGCGTTTTTTCATCAAAATTGCTCAAAAATTAACTCTGTTTAATCGCTTTCAAACCTACTCTCTAAGGGGTTTTTCGGGGTGCTGAACACGAATCTGAAGTCCTTTTTTCGATAAAACGCTTCCTTCATGGTTATTTTCGCGTTTTTTCATCAAAATTGCTCAAAAATTAACTCTGTTTAATCGCTTTCAAACCTACTCTCTAAGGGGTTTTCGGGGTGCTGAACACGAATCTGAAGTCCTTTTTTCGATAAAACGCTTCCTTCATGGTTATTTTCGCGTTTTTTCATCAAAATTGCTCAAAAATTAACTCTGTTTAATCGCTTTCAAACCTACTCTCTAAGGGGTTTTTCGGGGTGCTGAACACGAATCTGATCCTTTTTTCGATAAAACGCTTCCTTCATGGTTATTTTCGCGTTTTTTCATCAAAATTGCTCAAAAATAAACTCTGTTTAATCGCTTTCAAACCTACTCTCTAAGGGGTTTTCGGGGTGCTGAACACGAATCTGAAGTCCTTTTTTCGATAAAACGCTTCCTTCATGGTTATTTTCGCGTTTTTTCATCAAAATTGCTCAAAAATAAACTCTGTTTAATCGCTTTCAAACCTACTCTCTAAGGGGTTTTTCGGGGTGCTGAACACGAATCTGAAGTCCTTTTTTCGATAAAACGCTTCCTTCATGGTTATTTTCGCGTTTTTTCATCAAAATTGCTCAAAAATAAACTCTGTTTAATCGCTTTCAAACCTACTCTCTAAGGGGTTTTTCGGGGTGCTGAACACGAATCTGAAGTCCTTTTTTCGATAAAACGCTTCCTTCATGGTTATTTTCGCGTTTTTTCATCAAAATTGCTCAAAAATAAACTCTGTTTAATCGCTTTCAAACCTACTCTCTAAGGGGTTTTTCGGGGTGCTGAACACGAATCTGAAGTCCTTTTTTCGATAAAACGCTTCCTTCATGGTTATTTTCGCGTTTTTTCATCAAAATTGCTCAAAAATAAACTCTGTTTAATCGCTTTCAAACCTACTCTCTAAGGGGTTTTTCGGGGTGCTGAACACGAATCTGAAGTCCTTTTTTCGATAAAACGCTTCCTTCATGGTTATTTTCGCGTTTTTTCATCAAAATTGCTCAAAAATAAACTCTGTTTAATCGCTTTCAAACCTACTCTCTAAGGGGTTTTTCGGGGTGCTGAACACGAATCTGAAGTCCTTTTTTCGATAAAACGCTTCCTTCATGGTTATTTTCGCGTTTTTTCATCAAAATTGCTCAAAAATAAACTCTGTTTAATCGCTTTCAAACCTACTCTCTAAGGGGTTTTTCGGGGTGCTGAACACGAATCTGAAGTCCTTTTTTCGATAAAACGCTTCCTTCATGGTTATTTTCGCGTTTTTTCATCAAAATTGCTCAAAAATAAACTCTGTTTAATCGCTTTCAAACCTACTCTCTAAGGGGTTTTTCGGGGTGCTGAACACGAATCTGAAGTCCTTTTTTCGATAAAACGCTTCCTTCATGGTTATTTTCGCGTTTTTTCATCAAAATTGCTCAAAAATAAACTCTGTTTAATCGCTTTCAAACCTACTCTCTAAGGGGTTTTTCGGGGTGCTGAACACGAATCTGAAGTCCTTTTTTCGATAAAACGCTTCCTTCATGGTTATTTTCGCGTTTTTTCATCAAAATTGCTCAAAAATAAACTCTGTTTAATCGCTTTCAAACCTACTCTCTAAGGGGTTTTTCGGGGTGCTGAACACGAATCTGAAGTCCTTTTTTCGATAAAACGCTTCCTTCATGGTTATTTTCGCGTTTTTTCATCAAAATTGCTCAAAAATAAACTCTGTTTAATCGCTTTCAAACCTACTCTCTAAGGGGTTTTTCGGGGTGCTGAACACGAATCTGAAGTCCTTTTTTCGATAAAACGCTTCCTTCATGGTTATTTTCGCGTTTTTTCATCAAAATTGCTCAAAAATAAACTCTGTTTAATCGCTTTCAAACCTACTCTCTAAGGGGTTTTCGGGGTGCTGAACACGAATCTGAAGTCCTTTTTTCGATAAAACGCTTCCTTCATGGTTATTTTCGCGTTTTTTCATCAAAATTGCTCAAAAATAAACTCTGTTTAATCGCTTTCAAACCTACTCTCTAAGGGGTTTTTCGGGGTGCTGAACACGAATCTGAAGTCCTTTTTTCGATAAAACGCTTCCTTCATGGTTATTTTCGCGTTTTTTCATCAAAATTGCTCAAAAATAAACTCTGTTTAATCGCTTTCAAACCTACTCTCTAAGGGGTTTTTCGGGGTGCTGAACACGAATCTGAAGTCCTTTTTTCGATAAAACGCTTCCTTCATGGTTATTTTCGCGTTTTTTCATCAAAATTGCTCAAAAATAAACTCTGTTTAATCGCTTTCAAACCTACTCTCTAAGGGGTTTTTCGGGGTGCTGAACACGAATCTGAAGTCCTTTTTTCGATAAAACGCTTCCTTCATGGTTATTTTCGCGTTTTTTCATCAAAATTGCTCAAAAATAAACTCTGTTTAATCGCTTTCAAACCTACTCTCTAAGGGGTTTTCGGGGTGCTGAACACGAATCTGAAGTCCTTTTTTCGATAAAACGCTTCCTTCATGGTTATTTTCGCGTTTTTTCATCAAAATTGCTCAAAAATAACTCTGTTTAATCGCTTTCAAACCTACTCTCTAAGGGGTTTTCGGGGTGCTGAACACGAATCTGAAGTCCTTTTTTCGATAAAACGCTTCCTTCATGGTTATTTTCGCGTTTTTTCATCAAAATTGCTCAAAAATAACTCTGTTTAATCGCTTTCAAACCTACTCTCTAAGGGGTTTTCGGGGTGCTGAACACGAATCTGAAGTCCTTTTTTCGATAAAACGCTTCCTTCATGGTTATTTTCGCGTTTTTTCATCAAAATTGCTCAAAAATTAACTCTGTTTAATCGCTTTCAAACCTACTCTCTAAGGGGTTTTCGGGGTGCTGAACACGAATCTGAAGTCCTTTTTTCGATAAAACGCTTCCTTCATGGTTATTTTCGCGTTTTTTCATCAAAATTGCTCAAAAATTAACTCTGTTTAATCGCTTTCAAACCTACTCTCTAAGGGGTTTTTCGGGGTGCTGAACACGAATCTGAAGTCCTTTTTTCGATAAAACGCTTCCTTCATGGTTATTTTCGCGTTTTTTCATCAAAATTGCTCAAAAATAAACTCTGTTTAATCGCTTTCAAACCTACTCTCTAAGGGGTTTTTCGGGGTGCTGAACACGAATCTGAAGTCCTTTTTTCGATAAAACGCTTCCTTCATGGTTATTTTCGCGTTTTTATTTTCGCGTTTTTTCATCAAAATTGCTCAAAAATAAACTCTGTTTAATCGCTTTCAAACTACTCTCGCTGAACACGAATCTGAAGTCCTTTTTTCGATAAAACGCTTCCTTCATGGTTATTTTCGCGTTTTTTCATCAAAATTGCTCAAAAATTAACTCTGTTTAATCGCTTTCAAACCTACTCTCTAAGGGGTTTTTCGGGGTGCTGAACACGAATCTGAAGTCCTTTTTTCGATAAAACGCTTCCTTCATGGTTATTTTCGCGTTTTTTCATCAAAATTGCTCAAAAATTAACTCTGTTTAATCGCTTTCAAACCTACTCTCTAAGGGGTTTTTCGGGGTGCTGAACACGAATCTGAAGTCCTTTTTTCGATAAAACGCTTCCTTCATGGTTATTTTCGCGTTTTTTCATCAAAATTGCTCAAAAATTAACTCTGTTTAATCGCTTTCAAACCTACTCTCTAAGGGGTTTTCGGGGTGCTGAACACGAATCTGAAGTCCTTTTTTCGATAAAACGCTTCCTTCATGGTTATTTTCGCGTTTTTTCATCAAAATTGCTCAAAAATTAACTCTGTTTAATCGCTTTCAAACCTACTCTCTAAGGGGTTTTCGGGGTGCTGAACACGAATCTGAAGTCCTTTTTTCGATAAAACGCTTCCTTCATGGTTATTTTCGCGTTTTTTCATCAAAATTGCTCAAAAATTAACTCTGTTTAATCGCTTTCAAACCTACTCTCTAAGGGGTTTTCGGGGTGCTGAACACGAATCTGAAGTCCTTTTTTCGATAAAACGCTTCCTTCATGGTTATTTTCGCGTTTTTTCATCAAAATTGCTCAAAAATTAACTCTGTTTAATCGCTTTCAAACCTACTCTCTAAGGGGTTTTCGGGGTGCTGAACACGAATCTGAAGTCCTTTTTTCGATAAAACGCTTCCTTCATGGTTATTTTCGCGTTTTTTCATCAAAATTGCTCAAAAATTAACTCTGTTTAATCGCTTTCAAACCTACTCTCTAAGGGGTTTTCGGGGTGCTGAACACGAATCTGAAGTCCTTTTTTCGATAAAACGCTTCCTTCATGGTTATTTTCGCGTTTTTTCATCAAAATTGCTCAAAAATTAACTCTGTTTAATCGCTTTCAAACCTACTCTCTAAGGGGTTTTTCGGGGTGCTGAACACGAATCTGAAGTCCTTTTTTCGATAAAACGCTTCCTTCATGGTTATTTTCGCGTTTTTTCATCAAAATTGCTCAAAAATTAACTCTGTTTAATCGCTTTCAAACCTACTCTCTAAGGGGTTTTCGGGGTGCTGAACACGAATCTGAAGTCCTTTTTTCGATAAAACGCTTCCTTCATGGTTATTTTCGCGTTTTTTCATCAAAATTGCTCAAAAATTAACTCTGTTTAATCGCTTTCAAACCTACTCTCTAAGGGGTTTTCGGGGTGCTGAACACGAATCTGAAGTCCTTTTTTCGATAAAACGCTTCCTTCATGGTTATTTTCGCGTTTTTTCATCAAAATTGCTCAAAAATTAACTCTGTTTAATCGCTTTCAAACCTACTCTCTAAGGGGTTTTCGGGGTGCTGAACACGAATCTGAAGTCCTTTTTTCGATAAAACGCTTCCTTCATGGTTATTTTCGCGTTTTTTCATCAAAATTGCTCAAAAATTAACTCTGTTTAATCGCTTTCAAACCTACTCTCTAAGGGGTTTTCGGGGTGCTGAACACGAATCTGAAGTCCTTTTTTCGATAAAACGCTTCCTTCATGGTTATTTTCGCGTTTTTTCATCAAAATTGCTCAAAAATTAACTCTGTTTAATCGCTTTCAAACCTACTCTCTAAGGGGTTTTCGGGGTGCTGAACACGAATCTGAAGTCCTTTTTTCGATAAAACGCTTCCTTCATGGTTATTTTCGCGTTTTTTCATCAAAATTGCTCAAAAATTAACTCTGTTTAATCGCTTTCAAACCTACTCTCTAAGGGGTTTTTCGGGGTGCTGAACACGAATCTGAAGTCCTTTTTTCGATAAAACGCTTCCTTCATGGTTATTTTCGCGTTTTTTCATCAAAATTGCTCAAAAATTAACTCTGTTTAATCGCTTTCAAACCTACTCTCTAAGGGGTTTTTCGGGGTGCTGAACACGAATCTGAAGTCCTTTTTTCGATAAAACGCTTCCTTCATGGTTATTTTCGCGTTTTTTCATCAAAATTGCTCAAAAATTAACTCTGTTTAATCGCTTTCAAACCTACTCTCTAAGGGGTTTTTCGGGGTGCTGAACACGAATCTGAAGTCCTTTTTTCGATAAAACGCTTCCTTCATGGTTATTTTCGCGTTTTTTCATCAAAATTGCTCAAAAATTAACTCTGTTTAATCGCTTTCAAACCTACTCTCTAAGGGGTTTTCGGGGTGCTGAACACGAATCTGAAGTCCTTTTTTCGATAAAACGCTTCCTTCATGGTTATTTTCGCGTTTTTTCATCAAAATTGCTCAAAAATTAACTCTGTTTAATCGCTTTCAAACCTACTCTCTAAGGGGTTTTCGGGGTGCTGAACACGAATCTGAAGTCCTTTTTTCGATAAAACGCTTCCTTCATGGTTATTTTCGCGTTTTTTCATCAAAATTGCTCAAAAATTAACTCTGTTTAATCGCTTTCAAACCTACTCTCTAAGGGGTTTTCGGGGTGCTGAACACGAATCTGAAGTCCTTTTTTCGATAAAACGCTTCCTTCATGGTTATTTTCGCGTTTTTTCATCAAAATTGCTCAAAAATTAACTCTGTTTAATCGCTTTCAAACCTACTCTCTAAGGGGTTTTTCGGGGTGCTGAACACGAATCTGAAGTCCTTTTTTCGATAAAACGCTTCCTTCATGGTTATTTTCGCGTTTTTTCATCAAAATTGCTCAAAAATTAACTCTGTTTAATCGCTTTCAAACCTACTCTCTAAGGGGTTTTCGGGGTGCTGAACACGAATCTGAAGTCCTTTTTTCGATAAAACGCTTCCTTCATGGTTATTTACGCTTCCTTCATGGTTATTTTCGCGTTTTTTCATCAAAATTGCTCAAAAATTAACTCTGTTTAATCGCTTTCAAACCTACTCTCTAAGGGGTTTTCGGGGTGCTGAACACGAATCTGAAGTCCTTTTTTCGATAAAACGCTTCCTTCATGGTTATTTTCGCGTTTTTTCATCAAAATTGCTCAAAAATTAACTCTGTTTAATCGCTTTCAAACCTACTCTCTAAGGGGTTTTCGGGGTGCTGAACACGAATCTGAAGTCCTTTTTCGATAAAACGCTTCCTTCATGGTTATTTTCGCGTTTTTTCATCAAAATTGCTCAAAAATTAACTCTGTTTAATCGCTTTCAAACCTACTCTCTAAGGGGTTTTCGGGGTGCTGAACACGAATCTGAAGTCCTTTTTTCGATAAAACGCTTCCTTCATGGTTATTTTCGCGTTTTTTCATCAAAATTGCTCAAAAATTAACTCTGTTTAATCGCTTTCAAACCTACTCTCTAAGGGGTTTTTCGGGGTGCTGAACACGAATCTGAAGTCCGTTTTTCGATAAAACGCTTCCTTCATGGTTATTTTCGCGTTTTTTCATCAAAATTGCTCAAAAATTAACTCTGTTTAATCGCTTTCAAACCTACTCTCTAAGGGGTTTTTCGGGGTGCTGAACACGAATCTGAAGTCCTTTTTTCGATAAAACGCTTCCTTCATGGTTATTTTCGCGTTTTTTCATCAAAATTGCTCAAAAATTAACTCTGTTTAATCGCTTTCAAACCTACTCTCTAAGGGGTTTTTCGGGGTGCTGAACACGAATCTGAAGTCCTTTTTTCGATAAAACGCTTCCTTCATGGTTATTTTCGCGTTTTTTCATCAAAATTGCTCAAAAATTAACTCTGTTTAATCGCTTTCAAACCTACTCTCTAAGGGGTTTTTCGGGGTGCTGAACACGAATCTGAAGTCCTTTTTTCGATAAAACGCTTCCTTCATGGTTATTTTCGCGTTTTTTCATCAAAATTGCTCAAAAATTAACTCTGTTTAATCGCTTTCAAACCTACTCTCTAAGGGGTTTTTCGGGGTGCTGAACACGAATCTGAAGTCCTTTTTTCGATAAAACGCTTCCTTCATGGTTATTTTCGCGTTTTTTCATCAAAATTGCTCAAAAATTAACTCTGTTTAATCGCTTTCAAACCTACTCTCTAAGGGGTTTTCGGGGTGCTGAACACGAATCTGAAGTCCGTTTTTCGATAAAACGCTTCCTTCATGGTTATTTTCGCGTTTTTTCATCAAAATTGCTCAAAAATTAACTCTGTTTAATCGCTTTCAAACCTACTCTCTAAGGGGTTTTTCGGGGTGCTGAACACGAATCTGAAGTCCGTTTTTCGATAAAACGCTTCCTTCATGGTTATTTTCGCGTTTTTCATCAAAATTGCTCAAAAATTAACTCTGTTTAATCGCTTTCAAACCTACTCTCTAAGGGGTTTTTCGGGGTGCTGAACACGAATCTGAAGTCCGTTTTTCGATAAAACGCTTCCTTCATGGTTATTTTCGCGTTTTTTCATCAAAATTGCTCAAAAATTAACTCTGTTTAATCGCTTTCAAACCTACTCTCTAAGGGGTTTTTCGGGGTGCTGAACACGAATCTGAAGTCCGTTTTTCGATAAAACGCTTCCTTCATGGTTATTTTCGCGTTTTTTCATCAAAATTGCTCAAAAATTAACTCTGTTTAATCGCTTTCAAACCTACTCTCTAAGGGGTTTTTCGGGGTGCTGAACACGAATCTGAAGTCCTTTTTTCGATAAAACGCTTCCTTCATGGTTATTTTCGCGTTTTTTCATCAAAATTGCTCAAAAATTAACTCTGTTTAATCGCTTTCAAACCTACTCTCTAAGGGGTTTTCGGGGTGCTGAACACGAATCTGAAGTCCTTTTTTCGATAAAACGCTTCCTTCATGGTTATTTTCGCGTTTTTTCATCAAAATTGCTCAAAAATCTCTGTTTAATCGAACCAGCTTTCTTTGAAGTGCCATTTTAAGGGTTGTCAAAGTTTTGTAAAATCCCTAAAAACCTCAAAAAACATCAAGGCGGCCTAAATGTGGACTTGTTTTGTAGAACTTTCCATTTCGGAATCGAATGACCCCTTCCCAGGTCTGTATGGTTATTTTCGCGATTTTTCATCAAAATGCTCAAAAATTTGCTCTGTTTAATCGCTTTTGAAACCTACTCTCTAAGGGTTTTCAAGGCCCTGAACACGAATCTGAAGTCCCATTTCCTTTAAAACGCTTTTCATGGTTATTTTCGCATTTTTTCATCAAAATTGCTCAAAAATTAACTCTGTTTAATCGCTTTCAAACCTACTCTCTAAGGGGTTTTTCGGGGTGCTGAACACGAATCTGAAGTCCTTTTTCGATAAAACGCTTCACATGGTTATTTTCGCGTTTTTTTCAAAATACGCATAAATTAACTCTGTTTAATCGCTTTCAAACCTACTCTTGGATTTTCAGCTGAACACGAATCTGAAGTCCTTTTTTCGAAACGCTTCCTTCATGGTTATTTTCGCGTTTTTTCATCAAAATTGCTCAAAAATTAACTCTGTTTAATCGCTTTCAAACCTACTCTCTAAGGGGTTTTTCGGGGTGCTGAACACGAATCTGAAGTCCGTTTTTTCGATAAAACGCTTCCTTCATGGTTATTTTCGCGTTTTTTCATCAAAATTGCTCAAAAATTAACTCTGTTTAATCGCTTTCAAACCTACTCTCTAAGGGGTTTTTCGGGGTGCTGAACACGAATCTGAAGTCCTTTTTTCGATAAAACGCTTCCTTCATGGTTATTTTCGCGTTTTTTCATCAAAATTGCTCAAAAATTAACTCTGTTTAATCGCTTTCAAACCTACTCTCTAAGGGGTTTTTCGGGGTGCTGAACACGAATCTGAAGTCCTTTTTTCGATAAAACGCTTCCTTCATGGTTATTTTCGCGTTTTTTCATCAAAATTGCTCAAAAATTAACTCTGTTTAATCGCTTTCAAACCTACTCTCTAAGGGGTTTTTCGGGGTGCTGAACACGAATCTGAAGTCCGTTTTTTCGATAAAACGCTTCCTTCATGGTTATTTTCGCGTTTTTTCATCAAAATTGCTCAAAAATTAACTCTGTTTAATCGCTTTCAAACCTACTCTCTAAGGGGTTTTTCGGGGTGCTGAACACGAATCTGAAGTCCGTTTTTCGATAAAACGCTTCCTTCATGGTTATTTTCGCGTTTTTTCATCAAAATTGCTCAAAAATTAACTCTGTTTAATCGCTTTCAAACCTACTCTCTAAGGGGTTTTTCGGGGTGCTGAACACGAATCTGAAGTCCGTTTTTCGATAAAACGCTTCCTTCATGGTTATTTTCGCGTTTTTTCATCAAAATTGCTCAAAAATTAACTCTGTTTAATCGCTTTCAAACCTACTCTCTAAGGGGTTTTTCGGGGTGCTGAACACGAATCTGAAGTCCTTTTTTCGATAAAACGCTTCCTTCATGGTTATTTTCGCGTTTTTTCATCAAAATTGCTCAAAAATTAACTCTGTTTAATCGCTTTCAAACCTACTCTCTAAGGGGTTTTTCGGGGTGCTGAACACGAATCTGAAGTCCTTTTTCGATAAAACGCTTCCTTCATGGTTATTTTCGCGTTTTTTCATCAAAATTGCTCAAAAATTAACTCTGTTTAATCGCTTTCAAACCTACTCTCTAAGGGGTTTTTCGGGGTGCTGAACACGAATCTGAAGTCCGTTTTTCGATAAAACGCTTCCTTCATGGTTATTTTCGCGTTTTTTCATCAAAATTGCTCAAAAATTAACTCTGTTTAATCGCTTTCAAACCTACTCTCTAAGGGGTTTTCGGGGTGCTGAACACGAATCTGAAGTCCGTTTTTCGATAAAACGCTTCCTTCATGGTTATTTTCGCGTTTTTTCATCAAAATTGCTCAAAAATTAACTCTGTTTAATCGCTTTCAAACCTACTCTCTAAGGGGTTTTTCGGGGTGCTGAACACGAATCTGAAGTCCGTTTTTCGATAAAACGCTTCCTTCATGGTTATTTTCGCGTTTTTTCATCAAAATTGCTCAAAAATTAACTCTGTTTAATCGCTTTCAAACCTACTCTCTAAGGGGTTTTTCGGGGTGCTGAACACGAATCTGAAGTCCGTTTTTCGATAAAACGCTTCCTTCATGGTTATTTTCGCGTTTTTTCATCAAAATTGCTCAAAAATTAACTCTGTTTAATCGCTTTCAAACCTACTCTCTAAGGGGTTTTTCGGGGTGCTGAACACGAATCTGAAGTCCGTTTTTCGATAAAACGCTTCCTTCATGGTTATTTTCGCGTTTTTTCATCAAAATTGCTCAAAAATTAACTCTGTTTAATCGCTTTCAAACCTACTCTCTAAGGGGTTTTTCGGGGTGCTGAACACGAATCTGAAGTCCTTTTTTCGATAAAACGCTTCCTTCATGGTTATTTTCGCGTTTTTTCATCAAAATTGCTCAAAAATTAACTCTGTTTAATCGCTTTCAAACCTACTCTCTAAGGGGTTTTTCGGGGTGCTGAACACGAATCTGAAGTCCGTTTTTCGATAAAACGCTTCCTTCATGGTTATTTTCGCGTTTTTTCATCAAAATTGCTCAAAAATTAACTCTGTTTAATCGCTTTCAAACCTACTCTCTAAGGGGTTTTTCGGGGTGCTGAACACGAATCTGAAGTCCTTTTTTCGATAAAACGCTTCCTTCATGGTTATTTTCGCGTTTTTTCATCAAAATTGCTCAAAAATTAACTCTGTTTAATCGCTTTCAAACCTACTCTCTAAGGGGTTTTTCGGGGTGCTGAACACGAATCTGAAGTCCGTTTTTCGATAAAACGCTTCCTTCATGGTTATTTTCGCGTTTTTTCATCAAAATTGCTCAAAAATTAACTCTGTTTAATCGCTTTCAAACCTACTCTCTAAGGGGTTTTTCGGGGTGCTGAACACGAATCTGAAGTCCTTTTTCGATAAAACGCTTCCTTCATGGTTATTTTCGCGTTTTTTCATCAAAATTGCTCAAAAATTAACTCTGTTTAATCGCTTTCAAACCTACTCTCTAAGGGGTTTTTCGGGGTGCTGAACACGAATCTGAAGTCCGTTTTTCGATAAAACGCTTCCTTCATGGTTATTTTCGCGTTTTTTCATCAAAATTGCTCAAAAATTAACTCTGTTTAATCGCTTTCAAACCTACTCTCTAAGGGGTTTTTCGGGGTGCTGAACACGAATCTGAAGTCCGTTTTTCGATAAAACGCTTCCTTCATGGTTATTTTCGCGTTTTTTCATCAAAATTGCTCAAAAATTAACTCTGTTTAATCGCTTTCAAACCTACTCTCTAAGGGGTTTTTCGGGGTGCTGAACACGAATCTGAAGTCCGTTTTTCGATAAAACGCTTCCTTCATGGTTATTTTCGCGTTTTTTCATCAAAATTGCTCAAAAATTAACTCTGTTTAATCGCTTTCAAACCTACTCTCTAAGGGGTTTTTCGGGGTGCTGAACACGAATCTGAAGTCCGTTTTTCGATAAAACGCTTCCTTCATGGTTATTTTCGCGTTTTTTCATCAAAATTGCTCAAAAATTAACTCTGTTTAATCGCTTTCAAACCTACTCTCTAAGGGGTTTTTCGGGGTGCTGAACACGAATCTGAAGTCCGTTTTTCGATAAAACGCTTCCTTCATGGTTATTTTCGCGTTTTTTCATCAAAATTGCTCAAAAATTAACTCTGTTTAATCGCTTTCAAACCTACTCTCTAAGGGGTTTTTCGGGGTGCTGAACACGAATCTGAAGTCCGTTTTTCGATAAAACGCTTCCTTCATGGTTATTTTCGCGTTTTTTCATCAAAATTGCTCAAAAATTAACTCTGTTTAATCGCTTTCAAACCTACTCTCTAAGGGGTTTTTCGGGGTGCTGAACACGAATCTGAAGTCCGTTTTTCGATAAAACGCTTCCTTCATGGTTATTTTCGCGTTTTTTCATCAAAATTGCTCAAAAATTAACTCTGTTTAATCGCTTTCAAACCTACTCTCTAAGGGGTTTTTCGGGGTGCTGAACACGAATCTGAAGTCCGTTTTTCGATAAAACGCTTCCTTCATGGTTATTTTCGCGTTTTTTCATCAAAATTGCTCAAAAATTAACTCTGTTTAATCGCTTTCAAACCTACTCTCTAAGGGGTTTTTCGGGGTGCTGAACACGAATCTGAAGTCCTTTTTTCGATAAAACGCTTCCTTCATGGTTATTTTCGCGTTTTTTCATCAAAATTGCTCAAAAATTAACTCTGTTTAATCGCTTTCAAACCTACTCTCTAAGGGGTTTTTCGGGGTGCTGAACACGAATCTGAAGTCCGTTTTTCGATAAAACGCTTCCTTCATGGTTATTTTCGCGTTTTTTCATCAAAATTGCTCAAAAATTAACTCTGTTTAATCGCTTTCAAACCTACTCTCTAAGGGGTTTTTCGGGGTGCTGAACACGAATCTGAAGTCCTTTTTCGATAAAACGCTTCCTTCATGGTTATTTTCGCGTTTTTTCATCAAAATTGCTCAAAAATTAACTCTGTTTAATCGCTTTCAAACCTACTCTCTAAGGGGTTTTTCGGGGTGCTGAACACGAATCTGAAGTCCTTTTTTCGATAAAACGCTTCCTTCATGGTTATTTTCGCGTTTTTTCATCAAAATTGCTCAAAAATTAACTCTGTTTAATCGCTTTCAAACCTACTCTCTAAGGGGTTTTTCGGGGTGCTGAACACGAATCTGAAGTCCGTTTTTCGATAAAACGCTTCCTTCATGGTTATTTTCGCGTTTTTTCATCAAAATTGCTCAAAAATTAACTCTGTTTAATCGCTTTCAAACCTACTCTCTAAGGGGTTTTTCGGGGTGCTGAACACGAATCTGAAGTCCTTTTTTCGATAAAACGCTTCCTTCATGGTTATTTTCGCGTTTTTTCATCAAAATTGCTCAAAAATTAACTCTGTTTAATCGCTTTCAAACCTACTCTCTAAGGGGTTTTTCGGGGTGCTGAACACGAATCTGAAGTCCTTTTTCGATAAAACGCTTCCTTCATGGTTATTTTCGCGTTTTTTCATCAAAATTGCTCAAAAATTAACTCTGTTTAATCGCTTTCAAACCTACTCTCTAAGGGGTTTTTCGGGGTGCTGAACACGAATCTGAAGTCCTTTTTTCGATAAAACGCTTCCTTCATGGTTATTTTCGCGTTTTTTCATCAAAATTGCTCAAAAATTAACTCTGTTTAATCGCTTTCAAACCTACTCTCTAAGGGGTTTTTCGGGGTGCTGAACACGAATCTGAAGTCCTTTTTTCGATAAAACGCTTCCTTCATGGTTATTTTCGCGTTTTTTCATCAAAATTGCTCAAAAATTAACTCTGTTTAATCGCTTTCAAACCTACTCTCTAAGGGGTTTTTCGGGGTGCTGAACACGAATCTGAAGTCCGTTTTTCGATAAAACGCTTCCTTCATGGTTATTTTCGCGTTTTTTCATCAAAATTGCTCAAAAATTAACTCTGTTTAATCGCTTTCAAACCTACTCTCTAAGGGGTTTTTCGGGGTGCTGAACACGAATCTGAAGTCCTTTTTTCGATAAAACGCTTCCTTCATGGTTATTTTCGCGTTTTTTCATCAAAATTGCTCAAAAATTAACTCTGTTTAATCGCTTTCAAACCTACTCTCTAAGGGGTTTTTCGGGGTGCTGAACACGAATCTGAAGTCCTTTTTCGATAAAACGCTTCCTTCATGGTTATTTTCGCGTTTTTTCATCAAAATTGCTCAAAAATTAACTCTGTTTAATCGCTTTCAAACCTACTCTCTAAGGGGTTTTTCGGGGTGCTGAACACGAATCTGAAGTCCTTTTTTCGATAAAACGCTTCCTTCATGGTTATTTTCGCGTTTTTTCATCAAAATTGCTCAAAAATTAACTCTGTTTAATCGCTTTCAAACCTACTCTCTAAGGGGTTTTTCGGGGTGCTGAACACGAATCTGAAGTCCTTTTTTCGATAAAACGCTTCCTTCATGGTTATTTTCGCGTTTTTTCATCAAAATTGCTCAAAAATTAACTCTGTTTAATCGCTTTCAAACCTACTCTCTAAGGGGTTTTTCGGGGTGCTGAACACGAATCTGAAGTCCGTTTTTCGATAAAACGCTTCCTTCATGGTTATTTTCGCGTTTTTTCATCAAAATTGCTCAAAAATTAACTCTGTTTAATCGCTTTCAAACCTACTCTCTAAGGGGTTTTTCGGGGTGCTGAACACGAATCTGAAGTCCGTTTTTCGATAAAACGCTTCCTTCATGGTTATTTTCGCGTTTTTTCATCAAAATTGCTCAAAAATTAACTCTGTTTAATCGCTTTCAAACCTACTCTCTAAGGGGTTTTTCGGGGTGCTGAACACGAATCTGAAGTCCGTTTTTCGATAAAACGCTTCCTTCATGGTTATTTTCGCGTTTTTTCATCAAAATTGCTCAAAAATTAACTCTGTTTAATCGCTTTCAAACCTACTCTCTAAGGGGTTTTTCGGGGTGCTGAACACGAATCTGAAGTCCTTTTTTCGATAAAACGCTTCCTTCATGGTTATTTTCGCGTTTTTTCATCAAAATTGCTCAAAAATTAACTCTGTTTAATCGCTTTCAAACCTACTCTCTAAGGGGTTTTTCGGGGTGCTGAACACGAATCTGAAGTCCGTTTTTCGATAAAACGCTTCCTTCATGGTTATTTTCGCGTTTTTTCATCAAAATTGCTCAAAAATTAACTCTGTTTAATCGCTTTCAAACCTACTCTCTAAGGGGTTTTTCGGGGTGCTGAACACGAATCTGAAGTCCTTTTTTCGATAAAACGCTTCCTTCATGGTTATTTTCGCGTTTTTTCATCAAAATTGCTCAAAAATTAACTCTGTTTAATCGCTTTCAAACCTACTCTCTAAGGGGTTTTTCGGGGTGCTGAACACGAATCTGAAGTCCGTTTTTCGATAAAACGCTTCCTTCATGGTTATTTTCGCGTTTTTTCATCAAAATTGCTCAAAAATTAACTCTGTTTAATCGCTTTCAAACCTACTCTCTAAGGGGTTTTTCGGGGTGCTGAACACGAATCTGAAGTCCGTTTTTCGATAAAACGCTTCCTTCATGGTTATTTTCGCGTTTTTTCATCAAAATTGCTCAAAAATTAACTCTGTTTAATCGCTTTCAAACCTACTCTCTAAGGGGTTTTTCGGGGTGCTGAACACGAATCTGAAGTCCGTTTTTCGATAAAACGCTTCCTTCATGGTTATTTTCGCGTTTTTTCATCAAAATTGCTCAAAAATTAACTCTGTTTAATCGCTTTCAAACCTACTCTCTAAGGGGTTTTTCGGGGTGCTGAACACGAATCTGAAGTCCGTTTTTCGATAAAACGCTTCCTTCATGGTTATTTTCGCGTTTTTTCATCAAAATTGCTCAAAAATTAACTCTGTTTAATCGCTTTCAAACCTACTCTCTAAGGGGTTTTTCGGGGTGCTGAACACGAATCTGAAGTCCTTTTTCGATAAAACGCTTCCTTCATGGTTATTTTCGCGTTTTTTCATCAAAATTGCTCAAAAATTAACTCTGTTTAATCGCTTTCAAACCTACTCTCTAAGGGGTTTTTCGGGGTGCTGAACACGAATCTGAAGTCCTTTTTTCGATAAAACGCTTCCTTCATGGTTATTTTCGCGTTTTTTCATCAAAATTGCTCAAAAATTAACTCTGTTTAATCGCTTTCAAACCTACTCTCTAAGGGGTTTTTCGGGGTGCTGAACACGAATCTGAAGTCCTTTTTTCGATAAAACGCTTCCTTCATGGTTATTTTCGCGTTTTTTCATCAAAATTGCTCAAAAATTAACTCTGTTTAATCGCTTTCAAACCTACTCTCTAAGGGGTTTTTCGGGGTGCTGAACACGAATCTGAAGTCCTTTTTCGATAAAACGCTTCCTTCATGGTTATTTTCGCGTTTTTTCATCAAAATTGCTCAAAAATTAACTCTGTTTAATCGCTTTCAAACCTACTCTAAGGGGTTTTTCGGGGTGCTGAACACGAATCTGAAGTCCGTTTTTCGATAAAACGCTTCCTTCATGGTTATTTTCGCGTTTTTTCATCAAAATTGCTCAAAAATTAACTCTGTTTAATCGCTTTCAAACCTACTCTCTAAGGGGTTTTTCGGGGTGCTGAACACGAATCTGAAGTCCGTTTTTCGATAAAACGCTTCCTTCATGGTTATTTTCGCGTTTTTTCATCAAAATTGCTCAAAAATTAACTCTGTTTAATCGCTTTCAAACCTACTCTCTAAGGGGTTTTTCGGGGTGCTGAACACGAATCTGAAGTCCTTTTTCGATAAAACGCTTCCTTCATGGTTATTTTCGCGTTTTTTCATCAAAATTGCTCAAAAATTAACTCTGTTTAATCGCTTTCAAACCTACTCTCTAAGGGGTTTTTCGGGGTGCTGAACACGAATCTGAAGTCCTTTTTCGATAAAACGCTTCCTTCATGGTTATTTTCGCGTTTTTTCATCAAAATTGCTCAAAAATTAACTCTGTTTAATCGCTTTCAAACCTACTCTCTAAGGGGTTTTTCGGGGTGCTGAACACGAATCTGAAGTCCGTTTTTCGATAAAACGCTTCCTTCATGGTTATTTTCGCGTTTTTTCATCAAAATTGCTCAAAAATTAACTCTGTTTAATCGCTTTCAAACCTACTCTCTAAGGGGTTTTTCGGGGTGCTGAACACGAATCTGAAGTCCTTTTTCGATAAAACGCTTCCTTCATGGTTATTTTCGCGTTTTTTCATCAAAATTGCTCAAAAATTAACTCTGTTTAATCGCTTTCAAACCTACTCTCTAAGGGGTTTTTCGGGGTGCTGAACACGAATCTGAAGTCCTTTTTCGATAAAACGCTTCCTTCATGGTTATTTTCGCGTTTTTTCATCAAAATTGCTCAAAAATTAACTCTGTTTAATCGCTTTCAAACCTACTCTCTAAGGGGTTTTTCGGGGTGCTGAACACGAATCTGAAGTCCTTTTTTCGATAAAACGCTTCCTTCATGGTTATTTTCGCGTTTTTTCATCAAAATTGCTCAAAAATTAACTCTGTTTAATCGCTTTCAAACCTACTCTCTAAGGGGTTTTTCGGGGTGCTGAACACGAATCTGAAGTCCTTTTTTCGATAAAACGCTTCCTTCATGGTTATTTTCGCGTTTTTTCATCAAAATTGCTCAAAAATTAACTCTGTTTAATCGCTTTCAAACCTACTCTCTAAGGGGTTTTTCGGGGTGCTGAACACGAATCTGAAGTCCGTTTTTCGATAAAACGCTTCCTTCATGGTTATTTTCGCGTTTTTTCATCAAAATTGCTCAAAAATTAACTCTGTTTAATCGCTTTCAAACCTACTCTCTAAGGGGTTTTTCGGGGTGCTGAACACGAATCTGAAGTCCTTTTTCGATAAAACGCTTCCTTCATGGTTATTTTCGCGTTTTTTCATCAAAATTGCTCAAAAATTAACTCTGTTTAATCGCTTTCAAACCTACTCTCTAAGGGGTTTTTCGGGGTGCTGAACACGAATCTGAAGTCCTTTTTTCGATAAAACGCTTCCTTCATGGTTATTTTCGCGTTTTTTCATCAAAATTGCTCAAAAATTAACTCTGTTTAATCGCTTTCAAACCTACTCTCTAAGGGGTTTTTCGGGGTGCTGAACACGAATCTGAAGTCCGTTTTTCGATAAAACGCTTCCTTCATGGTTATTTTCGCGTTTTTTCATCAAAATTGCTCAAAAATTAACTCTGTTTAATCGCTTTCAAACCTACTCTCTAAGGGGTTTTTCGGGGTGCTGAACACGAATCTGAAGTCCGTTTTTCGATAAAACGCTTCCTTCATGGTTATTTTCGCGTTTTTTCATCAAAATTGCTCAAAAATTAACTCTGTTTAATCGCTTTCAAACCTACTCTCTAAGGGGTTTTTCGGGGTGCTGAACACGAATCTGAAGTCCGTTTTTCGATAAAACGCTTCCTTCATGGTTATTTTCGCGTTTTTTCATCAAAATTGCTCAAAAATTAACTCTGTTTAATCGCTTTCAAACCTACTCTCTAAGGGGTTTTTCGGGGTGCTGAACACGAATCTGAAGTCCGTTTTTCGATAAAACGCTTCCTTCATGGTTATTTTCGCGTTTTTTCATCAAAATTGCTCAAAAATTAACTCTGTTTAATCGCTTTCAAACCTACTCTCTAAGGGGTTTTTCGGGGTGCTGAACACGAATCTGAAGTCCTTTTTTCGATAAAACGCTTCCTTCATGGTTATTTTCGCGTTTTTTCATCAAAATTGCTCAAAAATTAACTCTGTTTAATCGCTTTCAAACCTACTCTCTAAGGGGTTTTTCGGGGTGCTGAACACGAATCTGAAGTCCTTTTTTCGATAAAACGCTTCCTTCATGGTTATTTTCGCGTTTTTTCATCAAAATTGCTCAAAAATTAACTCTGTTTAATCGCTTTCAAACCTACTCTCTAAGGGGTTTTTCGGGGTGCTGAACACGAATCTGAAGTCCGTTTTTCGATAAAACGCTTCCTTCATGGTTATTTTCGCGTTTTTTCATCAAAATTGCTCAAAAATTAACTCTGTTTAATCGCTTTCAAACCTACTCTAAGGGGTTTTTCGGGGTGCTGAACACGAATCTGAAGTCCTTTTTTCGATAAAACGCTTCCTTCATGGTTATTTTCGCGTTTTTTCATCAAAATTGCTCAAAAATTAACTCTGTTTAATCGCTTTCAAACCTACTCTCTAAGGGGTTTTTCGGGGTGCTGAACACGAATCTGAAGTCCTTTTTTCGATAAAACGCTTCCTTCATGGTTATTTTCGCGTTTTTTCATCAAAATTGCTCAAAAATTAACTCTGTTTAATCGCTTTCAAACCTACTCTCTAAGGGGTTTTTCGGGGTGCTGAACACGAATCTGAAGTCCTTTTTTCGATAAAACGCTTCCTTCATGGTTATTTTCGCGTTTTTTCATCAAAATTGCTCAAAAATTAACTCTGTTTAATCGCTTTCAAACCTACTCTCTAAGGGGTTTTTCGGGGTGCTGAACACGAATCTGAAGTCCTTTTTCGATAAAACGCTTCCTTCATGGTTATTTTCGCGTTTTTTCATCAAAATTGCTCAAAAATTAACTCTGTTTAATCGCTTTCAAACCTACTCTCTAAGGGGTTTTTCGGGGTGCTGAACACGAATCTGAAGTCCTTTTTTCGATAAAACGCTTCCTTCATGGTTATTTTCGCGTTTTTTCATCAAAATTGCTCAAAAATTAACTCTGTTTAATCGCTTTCAAACCTACTCTCTAAGGGGTTTTTCGGGGTGCTGAACACGAATCTGAAGTCCTTTTTTCGATAAAACGCTTCCTTCATGGTTATTTTCGCGTTTTTTCATCAAAATTGCTCAAAAATTAACTCTGTTTAATCGCTTTCAAACCTACTCTCTAAGGGGTTTTTCGGGGTGCTGAACACGAATCTGAAGTCCGTTTTTCGATAAAACGCTTCCTTCATGGTTATTTTCGCGTTTTTTCATCAAAATTGCTCAAAAATAACTCTGTTTAATCGCTTTCAAACCTACTCTCTAAGGGGTTTTTCGGGGTGCTGAACACGAATCTGAAGTCCTTTTTTCGATAAAACGCTTCCTTCATGGTTATTTTCGCGTTTTTTCATCAAAATTGCTCAAAAATTAACTCTGTTTAATCGCTTTCAAACCTACTCTCTAAGGGGTTTTTCGGGGTGCTGAACACGAATCTGAAGTCCTTTTTTCGATAAAACGCTTCCTTCATGGTTATTTTCGCGTTTTTTCATCAAAATTGCTCAAAAATTAACTCTGTTTAATCGCTTTCAAACCTACTCTCTAAGGGGTTTTTCGGGGTGCTGAACACGAATCTGAAGTCCTTTTTTCGATAAAACGCTTCCTTCATGGTTATTTTCGCGTTTTTTCATCAAAATTGCTCAAAAATTAACTCTGTTTAATCGCTTTCAAACCTACTCTCTAAGGGGTTTTTCGGGGTGCTGAACACGAATCTGAAGTCCTTTTTTCGATAAAACGCTTCCTTCATGGTTATTTTCGCGTTTTTTCATCAAAATTGCTCAAAAATTAACTCTGTTTAATCGCTTTCAAACCTACTCTCTAAGGGGTTTTTCGGGGTGCTGAACACGAATCTGAAGTCCTTTTTTCGATAAAACGCTTCCTTCATGGTTATTTTCGCGTTTTTTCATCAAAATTGCTCAAAAATTAACTCTGTTTAATCGCTTTCAAACCTACTCTCTAAGGGGTTTTTCGGGGTGCTGAACACGAATCTGAAGTCCTTTTTTCGATAAAACGCTTCCTTCATGGTTATTTTCGCGTTTTTTCATCAAAATTGCTCAAAAATTAACTCTGTTTAATCGCTTTCAAACCTACTCTCTAAGGGGTTTTTCGGGGTGCTGAACACGAATCTGAAGTCCTTTTTTCGATAAAACGCTTCCTTCATGGTTATTTTCGCGTTTTTTCATCAAAATTGCTCAAAAATTAACTCTGTTTAATCGCTTTCAAACCTACTCTCTAAGGGGTTTTTCGGGGTGCTGAACACGAATCTGAAGTCCTTTTTTCGATAAAACGCTTCCTTCATGGTTATTTTCGCGTTTTTTCATCAAAATTGCTCAAAAATTAACTCTGTTTAATCGCTTTCAAACCTACTCTCTAAGGGGTTTTTCGGGGTGCTGAACACGAATCTGAAGTCCTTTTTCGATAAAACGCTTCCTTCATGGTTATTTTCGCGTTTTTTCATCAAAATTGCTCAAAAATTAACTCTGTTTAATCGCTTTCAAACCTACTCTCTAAGGGGTTTTTCGGGGTGCTGAACACGAATCTGAAGTCCTTTTTTCGATAAAACGCTTCCTTCATGGTTATTTTCGCGTTTTTTCATCAAAATTGCTCAAAAATTAACTCTGTTTAATCGCTTTCAAACC
This sequence comes from Creontiades dilutus, assembly GCA_031894815.1. NCBI lineage: Eukaryota > Metazoa > Arthropoda > Insecta > Hemiptera > Miridae > Creontiades > Creontiades dilutus. The sequence continues at coordinate 20,069 of JAVIWC010002945.1, read as the reverse complement.
TACTCTCTAAGGGGTTTTTCGGGGTGCTGAACACGAATCTGAAGTCCTTTTTCGATAAAACGCTTCCTTCATGGTTATTTTCGCGTTTTTTCATCAAAATTGCTCAAAAATTAACTCTGTTTAATCGCTTTCAAACCTACTCTCTAAGGGGTTTTTCGGGGTGCTGAACACGAATCTGAAGTCCTTTTTTCGATAAAACGCTTCCTTCATGGTTATTTTCGCGTTTTTTCATCAAAATTGCTCAAAAATTAACTCTGTTTAATCGCTTTCAAACCTACTCTCTAAGGGGTTTTTCGGGGTGCTGAACACGAATCTGAAGTCCTTTTTCGATAAAACGCTTCCTTCATGGTTATTTTCGCGTTTTTTCATCAAAATTGCTCAAAAATTAACTCTGTTTAATCGCTTTCAAACCTACTCTCTAAGGGGTTTTTCGGGGTGCTGAACACGAATCTGAAGTCCTTTTTTCGATAAAACGCTTCCTTCATGGTTATTTTCGCGTTTTTTCATCAAAATTGCTCAAAAATTAACTCTGTTTAATCGCTTTCAAACCTACTCTCTAAGGGGTTTTTCGGGGTGCTGAACACGAATCTGAAGTCCTTTTTTCGATAAAACGCTTCCTTCATGGTTATTTTCGCGTTTTTTCATCAAAATTGCTCAAAAATTAACTCTGTTTAATCGCTTTCAAACCTACTCTCTAAGGGTTTTTCGGGGTGCTGAACACGAATCTGAAGTCCTTTTTCGATAAAACGCTTCCTTCATGGTTATTTTCGCGTTTTTTCATCAAAATTGCTCAAAAATTAACTCTGTTTAATCGCTTTCAAACCTACTCTCTAAGGGGTTTTTCGGGGTGCTGAACACGAATCTGAAGTCCTTTTTTCGATAAAACGCTTCCTTCATGGTTATTTTCGCGTTTTTTCATCAAAATTGCTCAAAAATTAACTCTGTTTAATCGCTTTCAAACCTACTCTCTAAGGGGTTTTTCGGGGTGCTGAACACGAATCTGAAGTCCTTTTTTCGATAAAACGCTTCCTTCATGGTTATTTTCGCGTTTTTTCATCAAAATTGCTCAAAAATTAACTCTGTTTAATCGCTTTCAAACCTACTCTCTAAGGGGTTTTTCGGGGTGCTGAACACGAATCTGAAGTCCTTTTTCGATAAAACGCTTCCTTCATGGTTATTTTCGCGTTTTTTCATCAAAATTGCTCAAAAATTAACTCTGTTTAATCGCTTTCAAACCTACTCTCTAAGGGGTTTTTCGGGGTGCTGAACACGAATCTGAAGTCCTTTTTCGATAAAACGCTTCCTTCATGGTTATTTTCGCGTTTTTTCATCAAAATTGCTCAAAAATTAACTCTGTTTAATCGCTTTCAAACCTACTCTCTAAGGGGTTTTTCGGGGTGCTGAACACGAATCTGAAGTCCTTTTTTCGATAAAACGCTTCCTTCATGGTTATTTTCGCGTTTTTTCATCAAAATTGCTCAAAAATTAACTCTGTTTAATCGCTTTCAAACCTACTCTCTAAGGGGTTTTTCGGGGTGCTGAACACGAATCTGAAGTCCTTTTTTCGATAAAACGCTTCCTTCATGGTTATTTTCGCGTTTTTTCATCAAAATTGCTCAAAAATTAACTCTGTTTAATCGCTTTCAAACCTACTCTCTAAGGGGTTTTTCGGGGTGCTGAACACGAATCTGAAGTCCTTTTTTCGATAAAACGCTTCCTTCATGGTTATTTTCGCGTTTTTTCATCAAAATTGCTCAAAAATTAACTCTGTTTAATCGCTTTCAAACCTACTCTCTAAGGGGTTTTTCGGGGTGCTGAACACGAATCTGAAGTCCTTTTTTCGATAAAACGCTTCCTTCATGGTTATTTTCGCGTTTTTTCATCAAAATTGCTCAAAAATTAACTCTGTTTAATCGCTTTCAAACCTACTCTCTAAGGGGTTTTTCGGGGTGCTGAACACGAATCTGAAGTCCTTTTTTCGATAAAACGCTTCCTTCATGGTTATTTTCGCGTTTTTTCATCAAAATTGCTCAAAAATTAACTCTGTTTAATCGCTTTCAAACCTACTCTCTAAGGGGTTTTTCGGGGTGCTGAACACGAATCTGAAGTCCTTTTTTCGATAAAACGCTTCCTTCATGGTTATTTTCGCGTTTTTTCATCAAAATTGCTCAAAAATTAACTCTGTTTAATCGCTTTCAAACCTACTCTCTAAGGGGTTTTTCGGGGTGCTGAACACGAATCTGAAGTCCTTTTTCGATAAAACGCTTCCTTCATGGTTATTTTCGCGTTTTTTCATCAAAATTGCTCAAAAATTAACTCTGTTTAATCGCTTTCAAACCTACTCTCTAAGGGGTTTTTCGGGGTGCTGAACACGAATCTGAAGTCCTTTTTTCGATAAAACGCTTCCTTCATGGTTATTTTCGCGTTTTTTCATCAAAATTGCTCAAAAATTAACTCTGTTTAATCGCTTTCAAACCTACTCTCTAAGGGGTTTTTCGGGGTGCTGAACACGAATCTGAAGTCCTTTTTTCGATAAAACGCTTCCTTCATGGTTATTTTCGCGTTTTTTCATCAAAATTGCTCAAAAATTAACTCTGTTTAATCGCTTTCAAACCTACTCTCTAAGGGGTTTTTCGGGGTGCTGAACACGAATCTGAAGTCCTTTTTTCGATAAAACGCTTCCTTCATGGTTATTTTCGCGTTTTTTCATCAAAATTGCTCAAAAATTAACTCTGTTTAATCGCTTTCAAACCTACTCTCTAAGGGGTTTTTCGGGGTGCTGAACACGAATCTGAAGTCCTTTTTTCGATAAAACGCTTCCTTCATGGTTATTTTCGCGTTTTTTCATCAAAATTGCTCAAAAATTAACTCTGTTTAATCGCTTTCAAACCTACTCTCTAAGGGGTTTTTCGGGGTGCTGAACACGAATCTGAAGTCCTTTTTCGATAAAACGCTTCCTTCATGGTTATTTTCGCGTTTTTTCATCAAAATTGCTCAAAAATTAACTCTGTTTAATCGCTTTCAAACCTACTCTCTAAGGGGTTTTTCGGGGTGCTGAACACGAATCTGAAGTCCTTTTTTCGATAAAACGCTTCCTTCATGGTTATTTTCGCGTTTTTTCATCAAAATTGCTCAAAAATTAACTCTGTTTAATCGCTTTCAAACCTACTCTCTAAGGGGTTTTTCGGGGTGCTGAACACGAATCTGAAGTCCTTTTTCGATAAAACGCTTCCTTCATGGTTATTTTCGCGTTTTTTCATCAAAATTGCTCAAAAATTAACTCTGTTTAATCGCTTTCAAACCTACTCTCTAAGGGGTTTTTCGGGGTGCTGAACACGAATCTGAAGTCCTTTTTTCGATAAAACGCTTCCTTCATGGTTATTTTCGCGTTTTTTCATCAAAATTGCTCAAAAATTAACTCTGTTTAATCGCTTTCAAACCTACTCTCTAAGGGGTTTTTCGGGGTGCTGAACACGAATCTGAAGTCCTTTTTTCGATAAAACGCTTCCTTCATGGTTATTTTCGCGTTTTTTCATCAAAATTGCTCAAAAATTAACTCTGTTTAATCGCTTTCAAACCTACTCTCTAAGGGGTTTTTCGGGGTGCTGAACACGAATCTGAAGTCCTTTTTTCGATAAAACGCTTCCTTCATGGTTATTTTCGCGTTTTTTCATCAAAATTGCTCAAAAATTAACTCTGTTTAATCGCTTTCAAACCTACTCTCTAAGGGGTTTTTCGGGGTGCTGAACACGAATCTGAAGTCCTTTTTTCGATAAAACGCTTCCTTCATGGTTATTTTCGCGTTTTTTCATCAAAATTGCTCAAAAATTAACTCTGTTTAATCGCTTTCAAACCTACTCTCTAAGGGGTTTTTCGGGGTGCTGAACACGAATCTGAAGTCCTTTTTTCGATAAAACGCTTCCTTCATGGTTATTTTCGCGTTTTTTCATCAAAATTGCTCAAAAATTAACTCTGTTTAATCGCTTTCAAACCTACTCTCTAAGGGGTTTTCGGGGTGCTGAACACGAATCTGAAGTCCTTTTTTCGATAAAACGCTTCCTTCATGGTTATTTTCGCGTTTTTTCATCAAAATTGCTCAAAAATTAACTCTGTTTAATCGCTTTCAAACCTACTCTCTAAGGGGTTTTTCGGGGTGCTGAACACGAATCTGAAGTCCTTTTTTCGATAAAACGCTTCCTTCATGGTTATTTTCGCGTTTTTTCATCAAAATTGCTCAAAAATTAACTCTGTTTAATCGCTTTCAAACCTACTCTCTAAGGGGTTTTCGGGGTGCTGAACACGAATCTGAAGTCCTTTTTTCGATAAAACGCTTCCTTCATGGTTATTTTCGCGTTTTTTCATCAAAATTGCTCAAAAATTAACTCTGTTTAATCGCTTTCAAACCTACTCTCTAAGGGGTTTTTCGGGGTGCTGAACACGAATCTGAAGTCCTTTTTTCGATAAAACGCTTCCTTCATGGTTATTTTCGCGTTTTTTCATCAAAATTGCTCAAAAATTAACTCTGTTTAATCGCTTTCAAACCTACTCTCTAAGGGGTTTTTCGGGGTGCTGAACACGAATCTGAAGTCCTTTTTTCGATAAAACGCTTCCTTCATGGTTATTTTCGCGTTTTTTCATCAAAATTGCTCAAAAATTAACTCTGTTTAATCGCTTTCAAACCTACTCTCTAAGGGGTTTTCGGGGTGCTGAACACGAATCGAAGTCCTTTTTTCGATAAAACGCTTCCTTCATGGTTATTTTCGCGTTTTTTCATCAAAATTGCTCAAAAATTAACTCTGTTTAATCGCTTTCAAACCTACTCTCTAAGGGGTTTTTCGGGGTGCTGAACACGAATCTGAAGTCCTTTTTTCGATAAAACGCTTCCTTCATGGTTATTTTCGCGTTTTTTCATCAAAATTGCTCAAAAATTAACTCTGTTTAATCGCTTTCAAACCTACTCTCTAAGGGGTTTTCGGGGTGCTGAACACGAATCTGAAGTCCTTTTTTCGATAAAACGCTTCCTTCATGGTTATTTTCGCGTTTTTTCATCAAAATTGCTCAAAAATTAACTCTGTTTAATCGCTTTCAAACCTACTCTCTAAGGGGTTTTCAGGGGTGCTGAACACGAATCTGAAGTCCTTTTTTCGATAAAACGCTTCCTTCATGGTTATTTTCGCGTTTTTTCATCAAAATTGCTCAAAAATTAACTCTGTTTAATCGCTTTCAAACCTACTCTCTAAGGGGTTTTTCGGGGTGCTGAACACGAATCTGAAGTCCTTTTTTCGATAAAACGCTTCCTTCATGGTTATTTTCGCGTTTTTTCATCAAAATTGCTCAAAAATTAACTCTGTTTAATCGCTTTCAAACCTACTCTCTAAGGGGTTTTTCGGGGTGCTGAACACGAATCTGAAGTCCTTTTTTCGATAAAACGCTTCCTTCATGGTTATTTTCGCGTTTTTTCATCAAAATTGCTCAAAAATTAACTCTGTTTAATCGCTTTCAAACCTACTCTCTAAGGGGTTTTTCGGGGTGCTGAACACGAATCTGAAGTCCTTTTTTCGATAAAACGCTTCCTTCATGGTTATTTTCGCGTTTTTTCATCAAAATTGCTCAAAAATTAACTCTGTTTAATCGCTTTCAAACCTACTCTCTAAGGGGTTTTTCGGGGTGCTGAACACGAATCTGAAGTCCTTTTTTCGATAAAACGCTTCCTTCATGGTTATTTTCGCGTTTTTTCATCAAAATTGCTCAAAAATTAACTCTGTTTAATCGCTTTCAAACCTACTCTCTAAGGGGTTTTTCGGGGTGCTGAACACGAATCTGAAGTCCTTTTTTCGATAAAACGCTTCCTTCATGGTTATTTTCGCGTTTTTTCATCAAAATTGCTCAAAAATTAACTCTGTTTAATCGCTTTCAAACCTACTCTCTAAGGGGTTTTCGGGGTGCTGAACACGAATCTGAAGTCCTTTTTTCGATAAAACGCTTCCTTCATGGTTATTTTCGCGTTTTTTCATCAAAATTGCTCAAAAATTAACTCTGTTTAATCGCTTTCAAACCTACTCTCTAAGGGGTTTTTCGGGGTGCTGAACACGAATCTGAAGTCCTTTTTTCGATAAAACGCTTCCTTCATGGTTATTTTCGCGTTTTTTCATCAAAATTGCTCAAAAATTAACTCTGTTTAATCGCTTTCAAACCTACTCTCTAAGGGGTTTTCGGGGTGCTGAACACGAATCTGAAGTCCTTTTTTCGATAAAACGCTTCCTTCATGGTTATTTTCGCGTTTTTTCATCAAAATTGCTCAAAAATTAACTCTGTTTAATCGCTTTCAAACCTACTCTCTAAGGGGTTTTTCGGGGTGCTGAACACGAATCTGAAGTCCTTTTTTCGATAAAACGCTTCCTTCATGGTTATTTTCGCGTTTTTTCATCAAAATTGCTCAAAAATTAACTCTGTTTAATCGCTTTCAAACCTACTCTCTAAGGGGTTTTCGGGGTGCTGAACACGAATCTGAAGTCCTTTTTTCGATAAAACGCTTCCTTCATGGTTATTTTCGCGTTTTTTCATCAAAATTGCTCAAAAATTAACTCTGTTTAATCGCTTTCAAACCTACTCTCTAAGGGGTTTTCGGGGTGCTGAACACGAATCTGAAGTCCTTTTTTCGATAAAACGCTTCCTTCATGGTTATTTTCGCGTTTTTTCATCAAAATTGCTCAAAAATTAACTCTGTTTAATCGCTTTCAAACCTACTCTCTAAGGGGTTTTTCGGGGTGCTGAACACGAATCTGAAGTCCTTTTTTCGATAAAACGCTTCCTTCATGGTTATTTTCGCGTTTTTTCATCAAAATTGCTCAAAAATTAACTCTGTTTAATCGCTTTCAAACCTACTCTCTAAGGGGTTTTTCGGGGTGCTGAACACGAATCTGAAGTCCTTTTTTCGATAAAACGCTTCCTTCATGGTTATTTTCGCGTTTTTTCATCAAAATTGCTCAAAAATTAACTCTGTTTAATCGCTTTCAAACCTACTCTCTAAGGGGTTTTCGGGGTGCTGAACACGAATCTGAAGTCCTTTTTTCGATAAAACGCTTCCTTCATGGTTATTTTCGCGTTTTTTCATCAAAATTGCTCAAAAATTAACTCTGTTTAATCGCTTTCAAACCTACTCTCTAAGGGGTTTTCGGGGTGCTGAACACGAATCTGAAGTCCTTTTTTCGATAAAACGCTTCCTTCATGGTTATTTTCGCGTTTTTTCATCAAAATTGCTCAAAAATTAACTCTGTTTAATCGCTTTCAAACCTACTCTCTAAGGGGTTTTTCGGGGTGCTGAACACGAATCTGAAGTCCTTTTTTCGATAAAACGCTTCCTTCATGGTTATTTTCGCGTTTTTTCATCAAAATTGCTCAAAAATTAACTCTGTTTAATCGCTTTCAAACCTACTCTCTAAGGGGTTTTCGGGGTGCTGAACACGAATCTGAAGTCCTTTTTTCGATAAAACGCTTCCTTCATGGTTATTTTCGCGTTTTTTCATCAAAATTGCTCAAAAATTAACTCTGTTTAATCGCTTTCAAACCTACTCTCTAAGGGGTTTTCGGGGTGCTGAACACGAATCTGAAGTCCTTTTTTCGATAAAACGCTTCCTTCATGGTTATTTTCGCGTTTTTTCATCAAAATTGCTCAAAAATTAACTCTGTTTAATCGCTTTCAAACCTACTCTCTAAGGGGTTTTTCGGGGTGCTGAACACGAATCTGAAGTCCTTTTTTCGATAAAACGCTTCCTTCATGGTTATTTTCGCGTTTTTTCATCAAAATTGCTCAAAAATTAACTCTGTTTAATCGCTTTCAAACCTACTCTCTAAGGGGTTTTTCGGGGTGCTGAACACGAATCTGAAGTCCTTTTTTCGATAAAACGCTTCCTTCATGGTTATTTTCGCGTTTTTTCATCAAAATTGCTCAAAAATTAACTCTGTTTAATCGCTTTCAAACCTACTCTCTAAGGGGTTTTCGGGGTGCTGAACACGAATCTGAAGTCCTTTTTTCGATAAAACGCTTCCTTCATGGTTATTTTCGCGTTTTTTCATCAAAATTGCTCAAAAATTAACTCTGTTTAATCGCTTTCAAACCTACTCTCTAAGGGGTTTTCGGGGTGCTGAACACGAATCTGAAGTCCTTTTTTCGATAAAACGCTTCCTTCATGGTTATTTTCGCGTTTTTTCATCAAAATTGCTCAAAAATTAACTCTGTTTAATCGCTTTCAAACCTACTCTCTAAGGGGTTTTCGGGGTGCTGAACACGAATCTGAAGTCCTTTTTTCGATAAAACGCTTCCTTCATGGTTATTTTCGCGTTTTTTCATCAAAATTGCTCAAAAATTAACTCTGTTTAATCGCTTTCAAACCTACTCTCTAAGGGGTTTTCGGGGTGCTGAACACGAATCTGAAGTCCTTTTTTCGATAAAACGCTTCCTTCATGGTTATTTTCGCGTTTTTTCATCAAAATTGCTCAAAAATTAACTCTGTTTAATCGCTTTCAAACCTACTCTCTAAGGGGTTTTCGGGGTGCTGAACACGAATCTGAAGTCCTTTTTTCGATAAAACGCTTCCTTCATGGTTATTTTCGCGTTTTTTCATCAAAATTGCTCAAAAATTAACTCTGTTTAATCGCTTTCAAACCTACTCTCTAAGGGGTTTTCGGGGTGCTGAACACGAATCTGAAGTCCTTTTTTCGATAAAACGCTTCCTTCATGTTATTTTCGCGTTTTTTCATCAAAATTGCTCAAAAATTAACTCTGTTTAATCGCTTTCAAACCTACTCTCTAAGGGGTTTTTCGGGGTGCTGAACACGAATCTGAAGTCCTTTTTTCGATAAAACGCTTCCTTCATGGTTATTTTCGCGTTTTTTCATCAAAATTGCTCAAAAATTAACTCTGTTTAATCGCTTTCAAACCTACTCTCTAAGGGGTTTTCGGGGTGCTGAACACGAATCTGAAGTCCTTTTTTCGATAAAACGCTTCCTTCATGGTTATTTTCGCGTTTTTTCATCAAAATTGCTCAAAAATTAACTCTGTTTAATCGCTTTCAAACCTACTCTCTAAGGGGTTTTTCGGGGTGCTGAACACGAATCTGAAGTCCTTTTTTCGATAAAACGCTTCCTTCATGGTTATTTTCGCGTTTTTTCATCAAAATTGCTCAAAAATTAACTCTGTTTAATCGCTTTCAAACCTACTCTCTAAGGGGTTTTTCGGGGTGCTGAACACGAATCTGAAGTCCTTTTTTCGATAAAACGCTTCCTTCATGGTTATTTTCGCGTTTTTTCATCAAAATTGCTCAAAAATTAACTCTGTTTAATCGCTTTCAAACCTACTCTCTAAGGGGTTTTCGGGGTGCTGAACACGAATCTGAAGTCCTTTTTTCGATAAAACGCTTCCTTCATGGTTATTTTCGCGTTTTTTCATCAAAATTGCTCAAAAATTAACTCTGTTTAATCGCTTTCAAACCTACTCTCTAAGGGGTTTTCGGGGTGCTGAACACGAATCTGAAGTCCTTTTTTCGATAAAACGCTTCCTTCATGGTTATTTTCGCGTTTTTTCATCAAAATTGCTCAAAAATTAACTCTGTTTAATCGCTTTCAAACCTACTCTCTAAGGGGTTTTCGGGGTGCTGAACACGAATCTGAAGTCCTTTTTTCGATAAAACGCTTCCTTCATGGTTATTTTCGCGTTTTTTCATCAAAATTGCTAAAATTAACTCTGTTTAATCGCTTTCAAACCTACTCTCTAAGGGGTTTTTCGGGGTGCTGAACACGAATCTGAAGTCCTTTTTTCGATAAAACGCTTCCTTCATGGTTATTTTCGCGTTTTTTCATCAAAATTGCTCAAAAATTAACTCTGTTTAATCGCTTTCAAACCTACTCTCTAAGGGGTTTTCGGGGTGCTGAACACGAATCTGAAGTCCTTTTTTCGATAAAACGCTTCCTTCATGGTTATTTTCGCGTTTTTTCATCAAAATTGCTCAAAAATTAACTCTGTTTAATCGCTTTCAAACCTACTCTCTAAGGGGTTTTTCGGGGTGCTGAACACGAATCTGAAGTCCTTTTTTCGATAAAACGCTTCCTTCATGGTTATTTTCGCGTTTTTTCATCAAAATTGCTCAAAAATTAACTCTGTTTAATCGCTTTCAAACCTACTCTCTAAGGGGTTTTTCGGGGTGCTGAACACGAATCTGAAGTCCTTTTTTCGATAAAACGCTTCCTTCATGGTTATTTTCGCGTTTTTTCATCAAAATTGCTCAAAAATTAACTCTGTTTAATCGCTTTCAAACCTACTCTCTAAGGGGTTTTTCGGGGTGCTGAACACGAATCTGAAGTCCTTTTTTCGATAAAACGCTTCCTTCATGGTTATTTTCGCGTTTTTTCATCAAAATTGCTCAAAAATTAACTCTGTTTAATCGCTTTCAAACCTACTCTCTAAGGGGTTTTTCGGGGTGCTGAACACGAATCTGAAGTCCTTTTTTCGATAAAACGCTTCCTTCATGGTTATTTTCGCGTTTTTTCATCAAAATTGCTCAAAAATTAACTCTGTTTAATCGCTTTCAAACCTACTCTCTAAGGGGTTTTTCGGGGTGCTGAACACGAATCTGAAGTCCTTTTTTCGATAAAACGCTTCCTTCATGGTTATTTTCGCGTTTTTTCATCAAAATTGCTCAAAAATTAACTCTGTTTAATCGCTTTCAAACCTACTCTCTAAGGGGTTTTCGGGGTGCTGAACACGAATCTGAAGTCCTTTTTTCGATAAAACGCTTCCTTCATGGTTATTTTCGCGTTTTTTCATCAAAATTGCTCAAAAATTAACTCTGTTTAATCGCTTTCAAACCTACTCTCTAAGGGGTTTTTCGGGGTGCTGAACACGAATCTGAAGTCCTTTTTTCGATAAAACGCTTCCTTCATGGTTATTTTCGCGTTTTTTCATCAAAATTGCTCAAAAATTAACTCTGTTTAATCGCTTTCAAACCTACTCTCTAAGGGGTTTTCGGGGTGCTGAACACGAATCTGAAGTCCTTTTTTCGATAAAACGCTTCCTTCATGGTTATTTTCGCGTTTTTTCATCAAAATTGCTCAAAAATTAACTCTGTTTAATCGCTTTCAAACCTACTCTCTAAGGGGTTTTTCGGGGTGCTGAACACGAATCTGAAGTCCTTTTTTCGATAAAACGCTTCCTTCATGGTTATTTTCGCGTTTTTTCATCAAAATTGCTCAAAAATTAACTCTGTTTAATCGCTTTCAAACCTACTCTCTAAGGGGTTTTCGGGGTGCTGAACACGAATCTGAAGTCCTTTTTTCGATAAAACGCTTCCTTCATGGTTATTTTCGCGTTTTTTCATCAAAATTGCTCAAAAATTAACTCTGTTTAATCGCTTTCAAACCTACTCTCTAAGGGGTTTTTCGGGGTGCTGAACACGAATCTGAAGTCCTTTTTTCGATAAAACGCTTCCTTCATGGTTATTTTCGCGTTTTTTCATCAAAATTGCTCAAAAATTAACTCTGTTTAATCGCTTTCAAACCTACTCTCTAAGGGGTTTTTCGGGGTGCTGAACACGAATCTGAAGTCCTTTTTTCGATAAAACGCTTCCTTCATGGTTATTTTCGCGTTTTTTCATCAAAATTGCTCAAAAATTAACTCTGTTTAATCGCTTTCAAACCTACTCTCTAAGGGGTTTTCGGGGTGCTGAACACGAATCTGAAGTCCTTTTTTCGATAAAACGCTTCCTTCATGGTTATTTTCGCGTTTTTTCATCAAAATTGCTCAAAAATTAACTCTGTTTAATCGCTTTCAAACCTACTCTCTAAGGGGTTTTCGGGGTGCTGAACACGAATCTGAAGTCCTTTTTTCGATAAAACGCTTCCTTCATGGTTATTTTCGCGTTTTTTCATCAAAATTGCTCAAAAATTAACTCTGTTTAATCGCTTTCAAACCTACTCTCTAAGGGGTTTTCGGGGTGCTGAACACGAATCTGAAGTCCTTTTTTCGATAAAACGCTTCCTTCATGGTTATTTTCGCGTTTTTTCATCAAAATTGCTCAAAAATTAACTCTGTTTAATCGCTTTCAAACCTACTCTCTAAGGGGTTTTTCGGGGTGCTGAACACGAATCTGAAGTCCTTTTTTCGATAAAACGCTTCCTTCATGGTTATTTTCGCGTTTTTTCATCAAAATTAACTCAAAAATTAACTTTTCAAACCTACTCTCTAAGGGGTTTTTCGGGGTGCTGAACACGAATCTGAAGTCCTTTTTTTCGATAAAACGCTTCCTTCATGGTTATTTTCGCGTTTTTTCATCAAAATTGCTCAAAAATTAACTCTGTTTAATCGCTTTCAAACCTACTCTCTAAGGGGTTTTTCGGGGTGCTGAACACGAATCTGAAGTCCTTTTTTCGATAAAACGCTTCCTTCATGGTTATTTTCGCGTTTTTTCATCAAAATTGCTCAAAAATTAACTCTGTTTAATCGCTTTCAAACCTACTCTCTAAGGGGTTTTTCGGGGTGCTGAACACGAATCTGAAGTCCTTTTTTCGATAAAACGCTTCCTTCATGGTTATTTTCGCGTTTTTTCATCAAAATTGCTCAAAAATTAACTCTGTTTAATCGCTTTCAAACCTACTCTCTAAGGGGTTTTCGGGGTGCTGAACACGAATCTGAAGTCCTTTTTTCGATAAAACGCTTCCTTCATGGTTATTTTCGCGTTTTTTCATCAAAATTGCTCAAAAATTAACTCTGTTTAATCGCTTTCAAACCTACTCTCTAAGGGGTTTTTCGGGGTGCTGAACACGAATCTGAAGTCCTTTTTTCGATAAAACGCTTCCTTCATGGTTATTTTCGCGTTTTTTCATCAAAATTGCTCAAAAATTAACTCTGTTTAATCGCTTTCAAACCTACTCTCTAAGGGGTTTTTCGGGGTGCTGAACACGAATCTGAAGTCCTTTTTTCGATAAAACGCTTCCTTCATGGTTATTTTCGCGTTTTTTCATCAAAATTGCTCAAAAATTAACTCTGTTTAATCGCTTTCAAACCTACTCTCTAAGGGGTTTTCGGGGTGCTGAACACGAATCTGAAGTCCTTTTTTCGATAAAACGCTTCCTTCATGGTTATTTTCGCGTTTTTTCATCAAAATTGCTCAAAAATTAACTCTGTTTAATCGCTTTCAAACCTACTCTCTAAGGGGTTTTCGGGGTGCTGAACACGAATCTGAAGTCCTTTTTTCGATAAAACAGCTGGTTATTTTCGCGTTTTTTCATCAGGATTGCTCAAAAATTAACTCTGTTTTATAGGTTTCAAACATACTCTCTAAGGTGTTTTTCGGGGTGCTGAACACGAATCTTTTTTTTTTTTTCGATAAAACGCTTCCTTCATGGTTATTTTCGCGTTTTTTCATCAAAATTGCTCAAAAATTAACTCTGTTTAATCGCTTTCAAACCTACTCTCTAAGGGGTTTTTCGGGGTGCTGAACACGAATCTGAAGTCCTTTTTTCGATAAAACGCTTCCTTCATGGTTATTTTCGCGTTTTTTCATCAAAATTGCTCAAAAATTAACTCTGTTTAATCGCTTTCAAACCTACTCTCTAAGGGGTTTTCGGGGTGCTGAACACGAATCTGAAGTCCTTTTTTCGATAAAACGCTTCCTTCATGGTTATTTTCGCGTTTTTTCATCAAAATTGCTCAAAAATTAACTCTGTTTAATCGCTTTCAAACCTACTCTCTAAGGGGTTTTCGGGGTGCTGAACACGAATCTGAAGTCCTTTTTCGATAAAACGCTTCCTTCATGGTTATTTTCGCGTTTTTTCATCAAAATTGCTCAAAAATTAACTCTGTTTAATCGCTTTCAAACCTACTCTCTAAGGGGTTTTTCGGGGTGCTGAACACGAATCTGAAGTCCTTTTTTCGATAAAACGCTTCCTTCATGGTTATTTTCGCGTTTTTTCATCAAAATTGCTCAAAAATTAACTCTGTTTAATCGCTTTCAAACCTACTCTCTAAGGGGTTTTTCGGGGTGCTGAACACGAATCTGAAGTCCTTTTTTCGATAAAACGCTTCCTTCATGGTTATTTTCGCGTTTTTTCATCAAAATTGCTCAAAAATTAACTCTGTTTAATCGCTTTCAAACCTACTCTCTAAGGGGTTTTTCGGGGTGCTGAACACGAATCTGAAGTCCTTTTTCGATAAAACGCTTCCTTCATGGTTATTTTCGCGTTTTTTCATCAAAATTGCTCAAAAATTAACTCTGTTTAATCGCTTTCAAACCTACTCTCTAAGGGGTTTTTCGGGGTGCTGAACACGAATCTGAAGTCCTTTTTTCGATAAAACGCTTCCTTCATGGTTATTTTCGCGTTTTTTCATCAAAATTGCTCAAAAATTAACTCTGTTTAATCGCTTTCAAACCTACTCTCTAAGGGGTTTTTCGGGGTGCTGAACACGAATCTGAAGTCCTTTTTTCGATAAAACGCTTCCTTCATGGTTATTTTCGCGTTTTTTCATCAAAATTGCTCAAAAATTAACTCTGTTTAATCGCTTTCAAACCTACTCTCTAAGGGGTTTTTCGGGGTGCTGAACACGAATCTGAAGTCCTTTTTTCGATAAAACGCTTCCTTCATGGTTATTTTCGCGTTTTTTCATCAAAATTGCTCAAAAATTAACTCTGTTTAATCGCTTTCAAACCTACTCTCTAAGGGGTTTTTCGGGGTGCTGAACACGAATCTGAAGTCCTTTTTTCGATAAAACGCTTCCTTCATGGTTATTTTCGCGTTTTTTCATCAAAATTGCTCAAAAATTAACTCTGTTTAATCGCTTTCAAACCTACTCTCTAAGGGGTTTTTCGGGGTGCTGAACACGAATCTGAAGTCCTTTTTTCGATAAAACGCTTCCTTCATGGTTATTTTCGCGTTTTTTCATCAAAATTGCTCAAAAATTAACTCTGTTTAATCGCTTTCAAACCTACTCTCTAAGGGGTTTTTCGGGGTGCTGAACACGAATCTGAAGTCCTTTTTTCGATAAAACGCTTCCTTCATGGTTATTTTCGCGTTTTTTCATCAAAATTGCTCAAAAATTAACTCTGTTTAATCGCTTTCAAACCTACTCTCTAAGGGGTTTTTCGGGGTGCTGAACACGAATCTGAAGTCCTTTTTTCGATAAAACGCTTCCTTCATGGTTATTTTCGCGTTTTTTCATCAAAATTGCTCAAAAATTAACTCTGTTTAATCGCTTTCAAACCTACTCTCTAAGGGGTTTTTCGGGGTGCTGAACACGAATCTGAAGTCCTTTTTTCGATAAAACGCTTCCTTCATGGTTATTTTCGCGTTTTTTCATCAAAATTGCTCAAAAATTAACTCTGTTTAATCGCTTTCAAACCTACTCTCTAAGGGGTTTTTCGGGGTGCTGAACACGAATTGAAGTCCTTTTTTCGATAAAACGCTTCCTTCATGGTTATTTTCGCGTTTTTTCATCAAAATTGCTCAAAAATTAACTCTGTTTAATCGCTTTCAAACCTACTCTCTAAGGGGTTTTTCGGGGTGCTGAACACGAATCTGAAGTCCTTTTTTCGATAAAACGCTTCCTTCATGGTTATTTTCGCGTTTTTTCATCAAAATTGCTCAAAAATTAACTCTGTTTAATCGCTTTCAAACCTACTCTCTAAGGGGTTTTTCGGGGTGCTGAACACGAATCTGAAGTCCTTTTTTCGATAAAACGCTTCCTTCATGGTTATTTTCGCGTTTTTTCATCAAAATTGCTCAAAAATTAACTCTGTTTAATCGCTTTCAAACCTACTCTCTAAGGGGTTTTTCGGGGTGCTGAACACGAATCTGAAGTCCTTTTTCGATAAAACGCTTCCTTCATGGTTATTTTCGCGTTTTTTCATCAAAATTGCTCAAAAATTAACTCTGTTTAATCGCTTTCAAACCTACTCTCTAAGGGGTTTTTCGGGGTGCTGAACACGAATCTGAAGTCCTTTTTTCGATAAAACGCTTCCTTCATGGTTATTTTCGCGTTTTTTCATCAAAATTGCTCAAAATTAACTCTGTTTAATCGCTTTCAAACCTACTCTCTAAGGGGTTTTTCGGGGTGCTGAACACGAATCTGAAGTCCGTTTTTCGATAAAACGCTTCCTTCATGGTTATTTTCGCGTTTTTTCATCAAAATTGCTCAAAAATTAACTCTGTTTAATCGCTTTCAAACCTACTCTCTAAGGGGTTTTTCGGGGTGCTGAACACGAATCTGAAGTCCTTTTTCGATAAAACGCTTCCTTCATGGTTATTTTCGCGTTTTTTCATCAAAATTGCTCAAAAATTAACTCTGTTTAATCGCTTTCAAACCTACTCTCTAAGGGGTTTTTCGGGGTGCTGAACACGAATCTGAAGTCCTTTTTTCGATAAAACGCTTCCTTCATGGTTATTTTCGCGTTTTTTCATCAAAATTGCTCAAAAATTAACTCTGTTTAATCGCTTTCAAACCTACTCTCTAAGGGGTTTTTCGGGGTGCTGAACACGAATCTGAAGTCCTTTTTTCGATAAAACGCTTCCTTCATGGTTATTTTCGCGTTTTTTCATCAAAATTGCTCAAAAATTAACTCTGTTTAATCGCTTTCAAACCTACTCTCTAAGGGGTTTTTCGGGGTGCTGAACACGAATCTGAAGTCCTTTTTTCGATAAAACGCTTCCTTCATGGTTATTTTCGCGTTTTTTCATCAAAATTGCTCAAAAATTAACTCTGTTTAATCGCTTTCAAACCTACTCTCTAAGGGGTTTTTCGGGGTGCTGAACACGAATCTGAAGTCCTTTTTTCGATAAAACGCTTCCTTCATGGTTATTTTCGCGTTTTTTCATCAAAATTGCTCAAAAATTAACTCTGTTTAATCGCTTTCAAACCTACTCTCTAAGGGGTTTTTCGGGGTGCTGAACACGAATCTGAAGTCCTTTTTTCGATAAAACGCTTCCTTCATGGTTATTTTCGCGTTTTTTCATCAAAATTGCTCAAAAATTAACTCTGTTTAATCGCTTTCAAACCTACTCTCTAAGGGGTTTTTCGGGGTGCTGAACACGAATCTGAAGTCCTTTTTTCGATAAAACGCTTCCTTCATGGTTATTTTCGCGTTTTTTCATCAAAATTGCTCAAAAATTAACTCTGTTTAATCGCTTTCAAACCTACTCTCTAAGGGGTTTTTCGGGGTGCTGAACACGAATCTGAAGTCCTTTTTTCGATAAAACGCTTCCTTCATGGTTATTTTCGCGTTTTTTCATCAAAATTGCTCAAAAATTAACTCTGTTTAATCGCTTTCAAACCTACTCTCTAAGGGGTTTTTCGGGGTGCTGAACACGAATCTGAAGTCCTTTTTCGATAAAACGCTTCCTTCATGGTTATTTTCGCGTTTTTTCATCAAAATTGCTCAAAAATTAACTCTGTTTAATCGCTTTCAAACCTACTCTCTAAGGGGTTTTTCGGGGTGCTGAACACGAATCTGAAGTCCTTTTTTCGATAAAACGCTTCCTTCATGGTTATTTTCGCGTTTTTTCATCAAAATTGCTCAAAAATTAACTCTGTTTAATCGCTTTCAAACCTACTCTCTAAGGGGTTTTTCGGGGTGCTGAACACGAATCTGAAGTCCTTTTTTCGATAAAACGCTTCCTTCATGGTTATTTTCGCGTTTTTTCATCAAAATTGCTCAAAAATTAACTCTGTTTAATCGCTTTCAAACCTACTCTCTAAGGGGTTTTTCGGGGTGCTGAACACGAATCTGAAGTCCTTTTTTCGATAAAACGCTTCCTTCATGGTTATTTTCGCGTTTTTTCATCAAAATTGCTCAAAAATTAACTCTGTTTAATCGCTTTCAAACCTACTCTCTAAGGGGTTTTTCGGGGTGCTGAACACGAATCTGAAGTCCTTTTTTCGATAAAACGCTTCCTTCATGGTTATTTTCGCGTTTTTTCATCAAAATTGCTCAAAAATTAACTCTGTTTAATCGCTTTCAAACCTACTCTCTAAGGGGTTTTTCGGGGTGCTGAACACGAATCTGAAGTCCGTTTTTCGATAAAACGCTTCCTTCATGGTTATTTTCGCGTTTTTTCATCAAAATTGCTCAAAAATTAACTCTGTTTAATCGCTTTCAAACCTACTCTCTAAGGGGTTTTTCGGGGTGCTGAACACGAATCTGAAGTCCTTTTTTCGATAAAACGCTTCCTTCATGGTTATTTTCGCGTTTTTTCATCAAAATTGCTCAAAAATTAACTCTGTTTAATCGCTTTCAAACCTACTCTCTAAGGGGTTTTTCGGGGTGCTGAACACGAATCTGAAGTCCTTTTTTCGATAAAACGCTTCCTTCATGGTTATTTTCGCGTTTTTTCATCAAAATTGCTCAAAAATTAACTCTGTTTAATCGCTTTCAAACCTACTCTCTAAGGGGTTTTTCGGGGTGCTGAACACGAATCTGAAGTCCTTTTTCGATAAAACGCTTCCTTCATGGTTATTTTCGCGTTTTTTCATCAAAATTGCTCAAAAATTAACTCTGTTTAATCGCTTTCAAACCTACTCTCTAAGGGGTTTTTCGGGGTGCTGAACACGAATCTGAAGTCCTTTTTTCGATAAAACGCTTCCTTCATGGTTATTTTCGCGTTTTTTCATCAAAATTGCTCAAAAATTAACTCTGTTTAATCGCTTTCAAACCTACTCTCTAAGGGGTTTTTCGGGGTGCTGAACACGAATCTGAAGTCCTTTTTTCGATAAAACGCTTCCTTCATGGTTATTTTCGCGTTTTTTCATCAAAATTGCTCAAAAATTAACTCTGTTTAATCGCTTTCAAACCTACTCTCTAAGGGGTTTTTCGGGGTGCTGAACACGAATCTGAAGTCCTTTTTTCGATAAAACGCTTCCTTCATGGTTATTTTCGCGTTTTTTCATCAAAATTGCTCAAAAATTAACTATTTTCGCGTATTTTCATCAAAATGTCTCAAAAATTAACTCTGTTTAATCGCTTTCAAACCTACTCTCTAAGGGGTTTTTCGGGGTGCTGAACACGAATCTGAAGTCCGTTTTTCGATAAAACGCTTCCTTCATGGTTATTTTCGCGTTTTTTCATCAAAATTGCTGAAAATTTAACTCTGTTTAATCCCTTTCAAACCTACTCTCTAAGGGGTTTTTCGGGGTGCTGAACACGAATCTGAAGTCCGTTTTTCGATAAAACGCTTCCTTAATGGTTATTTTCGCGTTTTTTCATCAAAATTGCTCAAAAATTAACTCTGTTTAATCGCTTTCAAACCTACTCTCTAAGGGGTTTTTCGGGGTGCTGAACACGAATCTGAAGTCCATTTTTCGATAAAACGCTTCCTTCATGGTTATTTTCGTGTTTTTTAATCAAAATTGCTCAAAAATTAACTCTGTTTAATCGCTTTCAAACCTACTCTCTAAGGGGTTTTTCGGGGTGCTGAACACGAATCTGAAGTCCGTTTTCCGATAAAACGCTTCCTTCATGGTTATATTCGTGTTTTTTCATCAAAATTGCTCAAAAATTAACTCTGTTTAATCGCTTTCAAACCTACTCTCTAAGGGGTTTTCGGGGTGCTGAACACGAATCTGAAGTCCGTTTTTCGATAAAACGCTTCCTTCATGGTTATTTTCGCGTTTTTTCATCAAGACTGCTCAAAAATTAACTCTGTTTAATCGCTTTCAGACCTACTCTCTAAGGGGTTTTTCGGGGTGCTGAACACGAATCTGAAGTCCGTTTTTCGATTAAACGCTTCCTTCATGGTTATTTTCGCGTATTTTCATCAAAATTGCTCAAAAATTAACTCTGTTTAATCGCTTTCAAACCTACTCTCTAAGGGGTTTTTCGGGGTGCTGAACACGAATCTGAAGTCCTTTTTTCGATAAAACGCTTCCTTCATGGTTATTTTCGCGTTTTTTCATCAAAATTGCTCAAAAATTAACTCTGTTTAATCGCTTTCAAACCTACTCTCTAAGGGGTTTTTCGGGGTGCTGAACACGAATCTGAAGTCCGTTTTTCGATAAAACGCTTCCTTCATGGTTATTTTCGCGTATTTTC
>JAVIWC010002938.1:0-43723 GCA_031894815.1 Creontiades dilutus | reverse complement strand
AAAGAGGTTAGAACGTCTGCTATCACCATTCTGTAGGTGGCGTGAAATAGCTCGTGTCCTGAGAGGAACTATGCTTGGAAAAAGTTCACCTCTCCATGTTTCTTTCAAACCAAATTTTGTCTTGATGTGTCAAACTCACGGTCTATCTCCCTACAAGCTCTTCGGTTCACATTTCCTGCCAGCTTACCATAGTGTACTATTTTTCTTCTTCCGTAAACTTCAACAAGAAAAAGGAAGAAAAAATACGGATATTAGTGAAGAAAAACTTAGCCTATTTTCACAGCATCAAAGAGTTATACACGCTACATAACTCGTATGTCATGGAACATGTACAACTCTTTAATTTTGAAGAAAAACACTACGTGTCTTCTACAAATTCTGTTTTTTTAACTTCAGTTTGTTGACGTGAGAATCCAGACCCTGCTTCCAAATTTTGTTCATTCTGCTACCATAGTGTCAGGCTCTTTACAGGATTGCGTAGGGTTGATTGAAATTAGCACCTCCACATTCAGGCATCATACTCG
This sequence comes from Creontiades dilutus, assembly GCA_031894815.1. Lineage (NCBI taxonomy): Eukaryota > Metazoa > Arthropoda > Insecta > Hemiptera > Miridae > Creontiades > Creontiades dilutus. Next base: position 43,199 of record JAVIWC010002938.1, on the reverse strand, counting down.
TAAACCTCATCAATGCTATGTGAATTGCTCTGATAGTTTAATTGTCGTTTTCTGGACATCCATAAACACCTTCCCATAACATTTCAGCTAGCTATGATGAGAAAAGAGGAATTTTGATTGGAGCGGATCGATGTAGCCATAAAGAGTTTTTCGGGAAATCATGAAGCCTACCGAGCTTCATAATTTCTTGAGAGTTTCCAAGCGTTCCTTGTGATGGAAATGGACATTTCCCTCTGATACCTAACCCCCTGGGGCACTACCTATATTCTTTCAGGTTCCTCGTACCCTTTGGGTGTTGCAAACTCGGAAAGGGGATACTGGTAAAAGTTCGTAATTTATTTTGCGCTTCGGAGTTTTGAAAGTTATGACAGTTCTCGTCTCAATCGAGAGAGTGCGTTTACTTGTTACCTATATTGGAATTACACTTCTCGATACTTCTGTGGATAATGATATTCCAACATCCTAACAACCTGAAAGGGTTTTTCTTGAATGAGTGGACGAGCCGATCAGATAATGCTGCCCCAAAATACGGGCTACATTCAAGCAAATATTCAGAGCAAGGACGAAGATGGTTACTGGTAATTCCGAAGATGGGATGGAGGAATACGAGAGTATGAGACGGTGCTCCATTGCGTGCCAATTTTCCCAGTTCTCAACGCATTTCGTGTAGTATTTGAAGAAGAAGCACCTTTCAAGTGGAACTGGTTGATAAATTGAATGGAAAGTCCGAACTAGTCTCATAACATGATGAGCTAGTAAAATATACTAGAAGCTGTAAAAAGTACTGAAATGTGTATGCTGGATCAATTCAATCATGATGTACGAAAGATTGCCAGAAGAAGATTAGGTACAAATTGGAATAAATAAGATGCTAAGCGAATGGACTAGCATGATGTACACATTAAACAATCACCTGTACCAACTAAGCGGATGTTAGGTAAATTATGATAAGTAACACATTTAAGAAATATTTACGTAAAGAAAATCTTTGTGATGATATGGAGCTTTTGGAGTGGAAATTATTTTTAAAACCATTGAGGATGGTAGAGGAGAACTCATAAAATTTAATGATGAACTCTGAAATACATGTGGTTGATTATAAACGAAGGACGACCCAAGAGTCGAGGATTACGGGTTTTCACCGGGATGGGAAATCACACACGGAGCTCAGATCACCCGTATAGATAAGCCCGGACCAGCCCAACGGGATTCATACAGATCAGCTCTCTTGTTTCCGTCGCTCAATCCTAAACCTACTCCCCTCTTTTAAAACTTGCCCCTAAGATAACAGGTGTCGTGGCTGCTCTGCTTGCTCCACCTATCTCTTGAGGTTGTAGCTGTTACATTTGCTGCCTCATATTGACAGTACAGCTTCGTTCCTCGGAAACTCTGCTCCCGTTCAAACGAGTTGTAGCTGTGTTCCCCCTCGGGGAATTCCTTGCTCCTCAACGTGTCGTAGCTGACGCCTCAAATTAATTCTAATGATTTTGCTCCACCGTTCCTTCGTCACTCGCTCAGGGAAATACGTAAATCACCATCATGTGTGAATGACTATTCATTATCCAAATTTGACTGTTCCAAATTAGTTCACACGTTCAAAATTTACAATTTAAAAATTTTACTCAAAGTAAACTCAACATAAAATTTCTATCTGCTAAAATTTTATCTCCTAAATTCACAACAGTATCAAGTGAAATATGAACCATCTCGTACCCAATAACTCAGAGGAGTTGTCCGGGTTACGCCGCACTTCTTAACTATTCGAATAATAAACTAAAATCGGTTTAAAAACAAAACTTTTCACCCTTTTGTGTTACGAAGCTTAGAGACTTTTGTCAGGCTTCCAACCCTTTCGCCCTCAAAGCCGACTGTGAAAATGATGGTTTTTCGTCATTTAACGCTAATGACGCTCACGGAAGCTCATTCAATGGGCCAACTCGCTAATCGCCTTCTGTAATGAAACGCGCGCGGTCTCCGTCGCCAAAGCCAATCAATCTGAAACCCCCAATAAAATAAGTGGGAATAAACCGGATAAATAGGTTGCTCGCTTAAAAAGAACGTCTCCTCCATTTTGTTTGATCTAGTGTAGTGACAATCGTTCTACCGTTTGTTAATTGCGTTGGTAAACCATTGGTGTTGTTTCTCTTAGAACTAAACACTCAGGACTCATATGGATGTTTATTTACTTCAGCAATAAACTCTTAACTTCAAAATAACTCTTTACAGATTAATATAAGTATCAGTTCATCACATGATTAATGTAACCACAAAAAATTATTAAATTAAAAAAAAAAAAAGTAATAAGTACCAATCTACAAGGGAACAAAGTACAAGTGTTGAATGCTTTATAAACTACTTAAAAACGTAGTGAATGGCACCACGCCTCCATATTATGTCTTGTCCACTCTATTTTAATAAATAGAGCCCCATACATTGCATTTCCAAGTCAAAGTCAACCTTTTCCAAGGGAGTTTTGAGATTTAAATGAAGTAAGATCAAAAGTACAAGAGAAAATTGTGATGTAGGGTAGGCAGAAAAAGGAGTGGACTGAAAAAATTGCTATGAGGCAAAAGTTGTTGATAATCAGCTGTTGAATCGATTACTGAAGTTTCGTTCTTATATCGAACAATCTGTATCCAGGATGTTACATTTCATGACGGTCACAGGCCAGGAGAAGATTCCACGGAAAAATTCTGATCGAAAATGCATCTTAAGCCCCGTTTCCATTACAACAAAACTCTCTGCGACATGTCGCGGCACATGTGCCCGGCACAAGTTGCAGAATGGAAACGGTCTGGCACAAGTCGCGGCACAAGTGCCCGGGACAAAAATGTCGCAGCCGACTGCGCGACAAAACATGTGCCCGCGACTTGTGCCCGGAGAATGGAAACGGCCTGCCACTTGTGCCCGGGTGCTTTGGAAAAGAAAATCAACCACGCATATGAAGTGCTGACAACAACTATGACTAAAAATAAGGATGACGACGAATGTTTTGGAGAATATGTAGGAGAATCATTGAAATGGAAACAGTAAAACAAAACCGTGCGACATGTGCCGGGGACATGTGCCCGGCACAAGTCCCCGCGACTTGTAGGAATGGAAACGTACCTTTAGCAATTTTTGTTTACACCCTAAACACTCAATTCGAAGTCACACCCTACACTTTTCAAGTTTAGGATTAGAGATGTCCAACATTCTACTGAATGCAGAGACACCGCCGAACGATGTTGACTGCTTGCTCCAGCTCCCTGGTGTTTTGTCTCATGTCGTGAACACATTGGTGGACATTTTGAACAGTATCTACAGTAAAAATGTACAATTCATTATAATGCTTCATTAATAATTTTTGCAAAATCCAAGTTCGATTTTTATTCTACCAGACGAATCAACGCATGATGAAAAACCAGAGTATCCCGTGAAAAACGTTTCTCTTACTTGAAAGCAATTTTCTCCCAGAAAACTACACGGAATTTCAAATCTCGTTATATAGCTGGAAAGCCTAGATTTTGGCGCATCTTTCACTAAAGGCTAAAATTCACATGCCTTATTACACGGATTCATAAGCGTTTGAAGAAATTCCAGATCTCCACGATTTGACGATGTGTCCTTTTCAAGCTGATTTTTCATCCGTTTCGCCGGCTCAAAAAAAGTAGGTTCCCATTAGGGCGATAGGAAATTCAACGTTCTTCCCAATAGTGGGTTCAGATTTGAAATCGCACGTAAAATGTGGGAGATATGGCCGTTTTAATGCGGTAAGGTAGAAAAAACGAGAAAAATCTTAAAACCGAAAAAAAAAAAACACATTTCCAAGGGTGTAAAAAAAATTGCTAAGAAGCATTTTTGATCAGAAATTTTTCGTAGAATCTTCTCCTGGCCTGTGACCGTCACGAAATGTAACACCCTGTATAGCTACAGGAAAAAGTTTTTCGTTAACAGTGCACACTGCTGACTTTAACTGGGAATCATCCCCATCATGTAAGTCAAAAAGTTGTTTACCAAATCATTTTTTGTTCATCAAGTAAAAGTTAAAACTTATCACTTGTACATTGTGCCCCTCATTATCTTTTAGGAGTAGTTTTCATACACAAGCCTTTGCAACATGATAATTGTTAAAGTTTTCTATTACTCCCTATTCATTTCTAAATACGTAGGAAATTGTGTCTCTATTAAAATACTGATAAGTTTATCACTAATAGGTTATTCCATTTTTGTTTGTTTGTAGATTCTCCTTGACAATGGAGAAATTAAACTCCGAAACGTTGTCAACAAGTTTTTTTTTCAAATTTTAAGACCGTGCCTTATTTAGTGAATGAAACCGCTTGGCCACCGATGTGACTTCCGTAAATCTGGCAACATTGCGGCCAACTAAACTGCAGCCTTTCTTTTCTTCCGTCCACTGTCGACGAATTGCGGGTTTGCTGTCCCTCTACGTCTACTAAAGGGTTTATTATTATTCAGCCTCCTCATCAGCCCATTACCGTAAACTTCCTCCAAAACAGAATGACAAGAAGAAGGATATTTAAAAAACAGTGAATTTTCGATAAATTTCAACATTACCACCCACAAAAATAGGGCATTCTTCAACAGGGGCACCCTCACTGACTTTGGGCCAATCTCAATCGATGCAGCGTTTAGCTTTAATATGAGAGCAATTTCCTACTAGGCCATATTATCAAAATAAAAACAAAAAACGAGGCGAATGCCACACAAGGGTTTATTATTTCTGAATAGATTCCTGTTATCAAGAGAATCATGCCTCTGTGGTTGAAATCTTCGACAGATGTAATAGGGTTCGAATAAGGTGAATTTGACGTCAATTTTCGCCAATTTAGACCCACCATGCCCATGTCAAAGAAAACCTCGAAAACCCCCATTTTTCACCCCAAAAAAATTCAGGTAGTGGGTCGATCGGGCTGGCGAGATGTTAGGTCCAACTAGACCCAAAATGGAGCCTGTGAGCGAAATTTCGGATTTTTTCGATCAATCCTAGGGCAAAAGAAGGCCCGGACAGCTAACGGCGGACGGACATTACCGATTCGGATTCTACGCACCTTTGCCGGCAAAAAAGTGATCACTAAACAGAATGATTTTTTCGTAGAATTTTCTGGTGTTTGAAGATTGTTTCAAGGGGGGAGGGTTATGAGCCATGTGACGAATTTCATGGAACAGATGTTTATAATCTACAGGTTGTCTACCTAACAGGTGTCATTACTTCAAGCAAGGACCGATTCTGAGAGTTATTTATAACAGGGAATCGCTCAAATCATAATTTGAGGCTCATTTATTTCGCTCAAAAATAACTCTTATTTGTCACAATATGAGTTATTCGTTGAATGTTTTTTTTTTTTTTTTTTAATTTCACTACCTACCTCGAATGGAATAGAGAAATTTGAAATTGCTGTCAATCATTGGTTTTCTCCTCGTGGAACATCATCAAGAATCATTCTCAAACCAGAAAATGTACGGTGGATTTTTATTCAGCTTCTATCCGGATTTTTTAGCTCACTACCTAGGTAGGTACCACGACGGGAATAGTGAAATTTCGAAATTGCTGTCAATCACAGGTTTTCTCCACATGACTGACTTATTTCCCATGGCTCTTCGTCAGAGTGAAGGGCCTCGACAAATGACCGCCAGCGGACCCTGTTCTGCGCCAGGCACCTCAGTTGACCCCAGGACCTCCCCGCTGCCAGAGCCTCTGCTTTCACGGGTGCATTCAGAACGCGGAGGGAAGAGGCACGCTTGAGGGTCGATGTCCCTATCGATGCCTACCGCGTAACAAATCCAAGTACAAAGTACAAAGAAAAGAATACGGACAAGTACAAAGAAATGCATGTGGGCGTTCAGAGCAGAGAGGTCGCGGTGGCGCTAGGAGACTCGCTTGAGGATCGATGGTTTTGTTTTTCAAACTAATTTTATCGTGGGAGGTTGGTCCCTGGATGTCATCGCTGCTCCCTGGACTGTGATTGTTGTTTCGAGGCCGCACCTCCCATCTTGGCACCACCTAGGGTCCTGTGAGCCACACTGTCCGATCCTCATCGCCACAGTTCTGTTTTATTTACTTATCTCACGTTTCTTTATTTTCTTGTTGTGATGGATCGCCAAAAGAAAGAATTTTTGATAAATTGCGTGAGGGACATTAGGGCAATATAGGATAAGGGCCACCCTCATCACCATAATCTGAGCATTCTCGCTAAACACTGGACATTTTTTTTTTTAATTGTCGATTATAAACAATTTGACTGCCATTGGTATTGTTGAGTGCTCATGTGACCAAATGCCTTTCTCTAATCATTGCACATATGTAGGAGTTGTTATAGATAAACAGAAGAAATTTAAAGAGCATATTGTTTTACTTTCTAAGAGGATTAGAAATTTATTTATTTTATAATGAGAAATTTAGAGAGGATTTGCTAATTTAAGTTTTATTTTGGTTTATGTAGTTCACTAATTATATATGGTATATTGAGCAATACTAAACGCATATACCATATGGTATATTATGGTAATTATTACATGGCTTGGGGAAGTGCATGTAAAAATACCCTTCGCCCATTGCAAATTGTCCAAAATACGATTTTACGTATAATTTTAAACAAATTTTTTAGGAGTAATATAGCTTTACTCTATAGAAAACTAGGATTTCTGAAAGTTGCGGGGATGTTTCGAAAAGAAGCCTATGTTCATTTATTTAGATAATTAGATTTAATTGATATTGGTAACAAATCGCTTATTGATTCGACACGTACAGCTAACGGATCCAATATTAGACTTCCTAAAATTAATTTGGGGATGTTTCAAAGAAACTAGTATGTAAGTGCTATTTGTTTTATGAGAATGAAATTAATATTAGACAATTAAGTAACATTATTAGTTTTTAAAAGGTATATACATGGCAAAATTGTAGGGATTAGAGGACGATGAAGACTATTTGTTTTTAGTTTCTCGCATTCACGTTGAGCCCATACTCCCGGGCAGCGGATTAGAAGTCTGCAAGCTTATCCCGGATGTCTTGAAACCTAAATGCTAGGAGGCAGACATCATCTGCAAAATCTAGGTCTTCCAACCTATCCGTCAGCGTCCACTGGATCCCTCTCAACTTCCCCCCAACCACTCTGCGCATTACCTCGTCCATCATGACCAGGAATACAGTAAGTGATAGGATACACACCACACCACGGTCACGGCGATGGGGCCAGACAGGTTACTTTGGTGCACAACCTGGAACGCAAAGTCATTCTATGCCTCGGTCAGCATCCTGACTATCTTCTGGCGAACGCCATATTTCCTCAAGCACTTCCAGATCTCGTCACAGTTGAGTCTGTCAAATGCTTTCTCAAAGTCGATAAACAGGAGGTATAGGCTAGCCTGGAATTCCCTGGACTCTTCGACGATGTAGCGCAGAGTGTTGACCTGGTCAGTGCAGGATCTGCCCTTGCGGAAGCCCGCTTCTTCTTTTCTAAGGCGGGTGGACAGCGGCTCCTTCATCCTGTTCAAGATTACTTTGGAGAAAACCTTGCTGGGGATTGATAACAACGTTATCCCCCTCCAGTTATTACAATGGAAACATTTCTCCTCATGGAAAATAATTAATAATCCTCCTCAAACCAGGAAATATTCGGTGGATTTTTATTCTTAGTTTTATTCTTCTATCCGGATTTTTTAGGCCGCTACCTACCCCGACGGGAGCACTGAAATTTCGAAATTTCTATCAATCACTGGTTATCTCTTCATGGAAAATCGTCAAAAATCATTCTCAAACCCGGAAATATTTGGTGGATTTTTATTCATTTTCCATCCAGATTTTCCAGTGCCCAACCTCAAATCGAAATAGAATAAAAAATATTGGAATAATGTTTGAAAATGATTGACAGTCCGAATTTCACCTTGCGTTCATGATTTGAATTTCTACTAAGCTTTGGAGTGAGCGTGTTTCACAGGTGTTAGAGCGATTATTAAATTTCAGGAGATATGCATACAGCACTTGAATCGGTCCTCAACCAAAATACCTATTTGGATTGATCAGTTGATCATATTTGTGTGCCTCCTGAAATTCAATAATCGCTCTCTCACCTGTGAAACACGCACACTCCAAAGCTTAGTAGAAATTCAAATCATGAGTCATTGAATAATAAACCCCAGTGAAAGAATTTGCAGCGTTTTTTTTTTTTTTTTTTTTTTTTTTCATGAGTGATTACAATGGAAAAATATCATATTTGAAAATTTTAAATTTCGTAAGACGGAGCATGCATATCAGAATGCTTCAACCCTGGTTCGGCTATAAGCCCTTTTAGGAGTTCACTCCAGTATCCACATTCACTACATCGCTGCTTAAAAAAAAAAAAAAAAAAAACGCTGTTGTTTTTTTTTTTTTTGCAGTAACCTAGTAATGTAGTGAATGTGGATGCAAATGTTGGCACCATAAATCGGGCCATACATCGGGAATGGTTTGAGCTACGGACCTGGGGAGGGGCTCATTCGATTCCTCATGGAAAGTTCTCCAATAAAAGCCCAAATTTATGCCGCCTTGACTTTTTTTGAGGTTTTTAGGGATTTTACAAAACTTTGACAAGCCTTATAGGGCACTTTAAATTAAGTGAGAGAGCTGGCTACAGAACTGGGGACCAATATGGATTTTTCCTGAAAATTTCAGATTTTTTGCCCCAGCCGTTCGGGAGAAATGCCGTGCGAACGGCGGACGGACGGAACAATTTTTATTGCAGATTTGGATTCTACACCCTTTGAAACGTAAACCATAAAATTTTTAGGGGTGTTAGAATTATTTTTTTCAAGAGAAATTACAATGGTTTATTATTGAATAATAAACCAAAAACGAGGCGAATTCCACACAAGGGTTTATTATTTCTGAATAGATTCCTATTATCTAGATAGGTTGAAATCTTCAACCGATACAACAGGGTTCGAATAAGGTGAATTTGACGTCAATGTTCGCCAATTTCGAACCCAGATGCCCATGTTGAAAAAAACCTCGACAACCCCAATTGTTTACCCATTTTTCACCTAAGAAAAATCAAGGCGTCGGTCGATCGGGCAGGCGAGATGTTAAGTCCAACTAGACCAAAAATGTAGCCTGTGAGCGAAATTTCGAATTTTTTCGATCAATCCTAGGGCAGAGGAAGGCCCGGACAGCTCTCGGAGGACAGACATTGCAGATTCGGAATCTACGCAACCTTGAAACATAAACTGACGAAGTTTGAGGGGGTGTTCAGAAAATGTTTTGCGATATGATCTTAAAGGCTTAATATTCTGAAATAATAAACCAAAATGTAAAAGAAAATTGCCCCATAACCTCCCTCCTTATTGGGGGATCAGGCTGGCTAGACGTTTCCCATTTTACCCATATTTTTTAAACAAGTGCAGAAATTTTCATTTCATTTTTCTCGAATTCCTCATTAAAAACCTTTAAAATAAATCCCACATTTGCCGGCAAAAAAGTGATCCTAAACAGAATGATTCTTTTCGTAGAATTTTCCGGTGTTCGAAGATTGTTTCAAGAGGGTTATGAGCCATGTCATGATTTTTTTGGTTTGCGATGACTATTTTAGGAGGCTAATGAGCCATGTGACGAATTTCATGGAAGTGTAGTATGGCCAACTCTATACAGATGTTTATAATCTAAAGGTTGTCTACCTAACTGGTGTAATTCAAGCAGGGACCGAATCTGAGAGTTATTTATATAAGGGAATCGCTAAAATCATAATTTGAGGCTCATTTAATTCGCTCAAAAATAACTCTTATTTTTTGAGCAATTCACTTCCCCTCACAGTATGAGTTATTCTTTGAATGCTATTTTTGTATCTCACAACCTACCTCAACGGGAATAGTGAAATTTTGAAATTGCTGTCAATCACAGGCTCTCTCTTATGGAAAATCATTAAAAATCCTCCTAAAACCAGGAAATATTCGGCGGATTTTTCTTCTGCATCTATCCAGATTTTTTAGGCCACTACCTACCTCGAGGGGAATAATAAAATTTTGAAAATGCTTTCAATCATCGGTTTTCCCCTCATTAAAAATCACGCTCAAACCCGGAAATATACGGTGAATGACTTGATTGACGACAAACCGTGTTTTCTCCTTGAAAAGAACATTTATTCATTAGCTTATAAACCTAATCCAAATAACAAGTTTGTTTCATAAGATTGAAAATAATAGAAAATTTACCTTGAAAAGAAAATCGGTTCTAAGTCGTTGTCTTGGGGAATGAATGAAGTCCCAACGGCGAATGAATGAAAAGAATTACAAAAAATGAAAACATCTGGAACAATTGGCCATATGATTAACTGACAACTGGAATGATTGACGGACACTTAATAAAAGTGGAGTGATTCACTTTTACATCTCCCCCCCTAGGAAAGGCAACAGTTTGCTGATGTGGACAAAGTTAGCCTGAGACCTACGGCTACCACAACTAATTTCGTAAATCGTGGACGAAACCCTGTTCAGCACTGGAAACGGTCCTTTTCTAATAGGGTCCAATTTGTTCCGGTTAAGACGATTGCCCATTTCCACGTATACCAGGTCCCCTGCACGGAATTCATGGTCTCTGGTCTTCTGATCAACTCTTGCCTTGTTGATCCGATGATTGTTTTGAGAGTTTTCGAATGCTTGCTGTCTATCTTTGTCCAGATCCTGAGGTTGACACAGACTTTGAGGAATAATCTGAGATTGTTTACCCGTGAGCAAGTATAATGGGGAGAAACCCGTCACACTGTGAGTTGTACGGTTATATTCCTCCGTGCATTCCTTTGCAAGAATGGTCCATGGACGACGTGGTTGTTCTTGGTTCTTACAGCGAATTCGGTTAACCAGTGTCTGATTAAGCCGCTCATTTAATCCATTTGAAAAAGGACAATCAACTGCAGTGAAAATCAAAGTCACACCATGACTACGTAGAAATGTCTTGAATTTCTTAGAGTTAATGCCAGTATATTGATCGGCCAGGATTATCTTGACTTTGTTCTTTTCCAAAATCGGGCGAAGGAATTGAATGAGATCTGTAGCTTGTTGTCCTCTGGAAGAGTACGTATATGCAAATCTCGTAAAATGATCTGCTAGTAAATGTAAATATCGTTTTGGGGAACGGTTTCCTCCAAAACCGCCAATGGTATCAAGTGACATAATATCGTATGGTTCCTTTGCTGGCCCTAATTTTGATAATCGTCCAATGTCTCGACTTCGTCTGGATTTATTTTTCTTACAGATTTCACACTGGTTACAGAACTGTTGAATAAGTGCGTCCATTCGTTTAAAATAATAAAACGGTCGTAATTTAGCCTTTATATGATTGCTTCCAATGTGGCCGTAATAGGAATGGATTGTTTTAATCAAGTTAGTGCCAAAATGTTGGGATATGAAAATACGTTCTCTGTTTCTCAGTTTCTTGTATAAAAGATCACCTTTTTTGTAAGTGTTATGAGAAGAAAGTTCATGCTGATTAGTTAGTTGGTCTTGCTGAATATCTTGGACAGAGATCAAATTGACAACTCGCAATATATCGTCCGCATTCTCAAAAGATTCCAAAACTGGATTTCTCGAAAGTGCATCCGCTTCTTGGTTTGTTTTTCCTGGTGAATATGTAATAGTGAAATCATATTGAGACAAGTAATAAACTAAATCACCGAGCTCTTCATCGGTTCTGGCTTTTATTTTCAAATTTTCTAATGGACGATGGTCAGAAACTACTTGAAACTTATGACCAATTAACCAATGTTGCCAATATCGTAACGCTTCTTGTATTGCCATACACTCCAGATATACAGCTTTTTTCTTGGCTTGGGAAGGGGTAAATTTCTTCGAGAAATAGGCTACTGGATGCAATTCTCCATCATCCTGAATTTGTTTTAAAACTGCTCCCACCCCCAAAGCACTTGCATCAGTAAAGACAAACGTTCTCCTTTGTGGGTCAAAAATGGATAAAATTGGGCCCTGGCACAAGTATTCCTTAATTTTGTTAAAAGTTTCTTCGCATTCGGGTGTCCATTGAAATTCAGTTTTATTACGTAGAAGTGCATGGATAGGTTCAAGCACTCTGGCGTAATCTGGGATGTATTTATGGTAAAAATTTATCTTGCCTAAGAACTGACGAATGTTTTTCTTGTTGAGCGGTCTCGGAAATTCTTTGATTGATTTGAGATTGTCGTGATGTGGTTGGACTGAATTGTACGAGAGGGTATGACCCAAATAGCTAACGGAAAATTTAGCAAAGTTACATTTTGAAAACTTTAAGCGGAATCCCTCTAATTTAATGGCATGAAATAATGCCTTTATGTGAATCAAGTGCTGGTCAAAAGTGGTCGAAAATATCAGGATGTCATCAATGTAGTTTACACAAAAATCTTGAAGTCTATGTCGTCGGATCGCCGTGGCAAGTGTTCTTTGAAAAATAGCAGGTGATATTTTTAAACCAAACGGTAGTTTCTTCCATTGATAATGCCCGAATTGTGTAACGAAAGCCGTTTTATGACGATCTTTTTCCCTTACTGGTATAGACCAGAAGGCAGAATTGATGTCAAAAACCGAAAACCATTTACAATTTCTTGTTTTTACTATGATGTCTTCTATTCGTGGGAATGGCTGTGATTCTGGTACCAAAATCTTGTTTAATTCTCGAAAATCAATGCAAAGTCGTGAACGTCTATTTTCCTCCTTCTTATATGCTAAGGTTACTGGTGCTGCAAAAGGGGATTCAGATTCTTCTATCAATCCTGCTTCAAGTAACTTAGTTATCTGGCTATCAATTTCCCGTTCATCAGGGATTGAGCAACGATATGGTTTTTTTGAAATATACTTGTTTTCTGTGAGCTTAATGTGTGCCTCTGGATGATCTACTTGACCTACATCATATTTGTTTTTAGCAAATACAGCCATGTTCTCCCTCAATATTTTAAACATGCGTTTCCGTTTTTCACCATCCAAATGCTGTAGCTTACCTAAATATGCCGAATTGTCTTCTTCGAAATAGTTTACTCCCATTCTACTATCATTCACAAAATTTGGCACATTTTCAACTCGACTATCGTTTACTCGCTGGTGAATGTTTAGGTGTTCATCTTGTATCAAACGGAATTTTTGTATTGCATCTAGTCCCAATAATACATCGTACGAAAAATTATCATTCTTAATCACATGAGCGTCTACTTCCTGCTCTATTTTATGAATCTTCATTGGTAGTTTGATCTTATCATAGCTTTTTCCCACACCACTAATTGTTCTAAAAGTTTGCTCGTTTTTCCACATTTGATCTTTAACATTTTCTAGTATCTTAGAGTTAATTAGCGTAATATTAGATCCACTATCATAAACTCCAGTAACTTTATTGTCATTGACCTTTACAGTTAATCTAATTAGTGGTGTGCAACCTAGTTTTTTTGATTCTCTTGAACATTCACTGCATTTTCGTCTGCCTCTGCTAAGTTCACTCTTCTTTCTTCCTTACTGCTTCCTTTAAACCTACAAAGTTCAACTGGGTGAAAGCGCCCGGGGTAACCCCGAGACTCACAAATACTACACGTTCGTTTTTTTTCTGATGATGTGTTCTTATTCGTAACCGCAGAACTATCGTACTTCACAGTAGAGGCTGTGGGTCGTTCATCCGCTCTTCTCAATTTGGAGTAAGTCTGGGAGTATCTGCGCAACTGATTCATCAGGTCTTCAGTTGTTCCAATTTCCTCTTTATCAAGACGGTCTTGGATATGGAATGGAAGACCGACCACTATGTGATGTATACGTGACCTGGCTGACATTGAGGGTTCAGTTTCTAATAATAAGCGTTCTTTTTTTAATGCATAATCAAGCAATGAACCCCTAATGAATTTAAAAGTGTAAGCGAAATATACTGAACTCCAACTTTTATCACTATAAGTTTGTAAAAAGGAATCACGCCAGTCCAACCAGTTTCCTTCTAGTGTTAATTTGCACAATGTCGAAGTGTACCAGTCAGTAGCATTCTCCTCTAAAAATAAGCGTAATATTTGTATTTTATCTTCGTCATTACAGATGTCATGTCTCTCGCATTCATTCTCAAAATTATCCATCCAAGTATTAGCATTATCTTTTCCTCGAAATGCGTTTAAGACGAACTGTTTTTGAATTTGAGACAAATGGAGTTTCTTATGTTCCGACGTAACCAATCTAGCAGTAATTTTCTCTATAAGCCTAACTAATTCTGTCTGATTGTCTTTCGCTGTCTCCGGAGGTGAGTAGTTTGAGTTTAATTCTTCCAAATATTCATCATTGAAGACGAAGTTTTTGTCCGCGTCAAAATATAAAGGAATAATTGCAGAAGGCAGGGTAACTGTAACATTCCGATATTGTCCAAGTTTCACTAAAGATTTGCTCGCATTTTTCACAACAGGAATATTGAAAAGTTCTTTGTGACATCGGAAATTTTGATATTCCTTTGGGAATGAGTATATCACTTCGTCTGAAATTAATCGAATCGTAGTGACTTTTATTACCTCTGAATCGTCCTCCACCCCTCGTTCAAGATGGACTCGTACCTGTGCAGACTGCATCTTCAAGTCTTCACATTGACGAAAAACCGATTTATAATGACTTGATTGACGACAAACCGTGTTTTCTCCTTGAAAAGAACATTTATTCATTAGCTTATAAACCTAATCCAAATAACAAGTTTGTTTCATAAGATTGAAAATAATAGAAAATTTACCTTGAAAAGAAAATCGGTTCTAAGTCGTTGTCTTGGGGAATGAATGAAGTCTCAACGGCGAATGAATGAAAAGAATTACAAAAATGAATTTGGGTTGGAATGGACTGAAGCTGGAAAGATTTGAAGTCCCTGGGGTCAACTATCGGGATGTCTATGAAGTAGATGATTTCATCAATCCCCATGAAGCATTTTACTCGGAGGGATGCTTGTATTTCCAAGAGGTTCTTCCCTTGGAAGTTCAAAAATTTGTTTCCATAGTAATTAGAAAGTTTCTCTAGTTCAGTATTAAGTTGACGGTTTGACATTACGCTAGGGTGTAATGTTCCGGAGTTGCAAGACGAGAGTGAATTTTCGATATCCTGGAGTAGGTCCAAGAT
This sequence comes from Creontiades dilutus, assembly GCA_031894815.1. Lineage (NCBI taxonomy): Eukaryota > Metazoa > Arthropoda > Insecta > Hemiptera > Miridae > Creontiades > Creontiades dilutus. The sequence goes on along the minus strand of JAVIWC010002938.1, from coordinate 28,130 downwards.
GAGACCGAATACAATTTGGAAGTGTTCTAACAGGGTACAGGTGGTCGATAGTTTAAAGAATAATTGGGTTTTCAGATAAGCTAACTCTTTCCGTAATTCTTCGTTGTTGTGAGCGATAACCCTTTTTACTTCTTCGAAAGCTTGTTGGAGAACTTCATTGACGGAGTATTGGCTTTTCAGTTGTCGTTGTAAGCTTTCCTGATTGCGCTGGAGGTGATTCACTATATTATTGTAACGCTCCTCGTCTTGGTAGTCTAGGTTACCAGTAATGAATTTAACTACGGAACCTAAACCGTTTATCAGGCCTCTCCTGGTTCTATTCGTGGATGGAATGCGAAGGTTGTCTAGTTTAATTTCGATGTGGGATATGGTCGTGTTAATGGTGGTCGTTAGTAGTTGTACCTTGTCATGGATTTGGCTGTCATTCCTTATCATGCCGAGTGTTCGTTCGTAATTTTCCTTGACCAGGTCAATCTGTTTGATTAGGTCATTCAGTTTGTAAAAATGGGTGAGGGTGTGGTAGCCCTCAATAATTTTGGCTGGCTGCGTCTCGATCGCTAGTAGTCCCGGATTGTTTGTAATGTCGTTCAAGGGGGAGGAGGAAGTAGTTGCGACGAAGACCAGGAATAGTAAGATAATCATTCTGAAACAAGATCATGCACTAGAGGAGCTGGATGAGCTAGAGCTAGGGGGTGGCGAGTGATAAGGTTTGTGAGGAATAGGGAGCATAGAGATTCTAGGCACAGGAGAATCTGGGGGTGCAGGTAAGGCTTTTCTAGGGAGTCTGACCCGAGGAATGTTGGGAGAGGATGATGTTCTCGGGATCGGAGAAGGCTCTTCACAATGACGTTTGGGAGTAGGAATGGAGGAACTTGTCCCAGAAGGGGGCTCGGAATTAGCAATCGATCGCGTTCTCTTTTGATTGGTGGCTATCGAGGGGGCAGCGTAGAAGGTGGCTATTGGGGGACCTTCGGGGGATTCGTTAGCGGGAGTAACTATGGTTTGGCCAGGAGGCAATTCAACCGGGGGTAGCGAATTTGGCAAAGGGATAGGAGAGCTATTCTCGGAGGGAGAATAGCTTGAGGAGCTGGAGGTTGATGTCGGTGCAGGTACCTTACGGGGTCTTTTGACGTTAGCCATGTGAACCTTGGGTTGGGTGTTAGCATGCCGGGGCTCTATCTGAACCGTATGTCGTACAGCGTCTATCGACTTTAGTTGTTCTGCGTTGTATCGGGGCTTGGTTTTGCTCTGAAGTTGTCTGTTTTGGACGTAGATCGTGCTTGGAAGGTTAGGTGGGTCTTCCCTAGTTGCGTTACGGGTCTCCAGTACTCTTTCCTTTAATTGAGTACCTGTTTCCTTAAGGGTTTTGTACAGGGCCTTCATTTTTTCCCGATGTTTATCGAGGTAATCATTAGTTAGCCTTTTGTCTAGGTCGAGTTTGAGTAGGTTGTCGTCTGAAATATGTCCCTGGATGATTTCAAAGGGGGTCAGAGATGTGGAGGAATGGATCGAATTGTTATAGGCAATTAACGCATATTGGACACGGGTCTCTGTGTCGTCCCTCTTAAATTCATTCCTACTATTGAGTATCCTAACGTGCTCAATTATTGTCGAATGGAATCTCTCTATTGGGCCATTTGAGTCGGGGTGTTGGCTTGAGATAAAGTGAATGTCGATATTATGATTTTCGAGAAGTTCTTTAACCAGGGAGGAGTGCAATTCGGCAGCGTTGTCGGAAATGATTCTCTTCGGGATACCGTGGTGCGTAAAATATTTGAGCAGGGCTCGGACCACATCAAGGCTGGTGTTAGTTGGTACGACATACATTTGAGCGTATTTTGAAAATGGGTCGAAAATTGTCAGGAATTTAGTTTTATCCAGAGCAATTTTATCTATGTGTAAAACTTCGAAAGGGCGAGACGGGGTAGGCGTTAGATTATATTTTATTTTGAGGGGATTTCTTTCGTATTTGTTACGGAGGCAAAGATCGCACTGGTTTATGAAGTTCTGTATGGTGAGTTTTTGGTTAGGCCAGAAATAATTTCTCCTAAGGCGTTCGTAAGTTTCAGGGATTCCTCTATGGTTAGTTTTACCTACATGATAAGTTTTAATGATTTCCTGGATGTCTGCTTCCGATTCTATATCTTCCAACAGTTTGGAGAATTTCGCCATCATGATTTCCGATTCCTTGAATGTTCTAGTAATTATGGCAGAGAATCTTTGGAAGAAACGTCCGTCGGCATCATCGTGGAAGTAGATGCCGTAACGGATTTTTGGGCGAACATATTCTTTGACAAATTCTACAATGTCCTTTTCGAGGTGGTGGTGGGATAGTTCGACCATTATTCGTGTTTTAGTTCCACTGAAAAGGGATTTAACTGAAGGTTTTCGAGGGATGGCAGTTACTAGCTTAAACGTAATTTGATTTTTCGCGTGATTGATAGCTTCGTCCTTGATAGGAATAGTCATTGGTCGGATTGAAGGGGCGTGCGTGTCAGTTTGTACGTCCATTGGTTGAGTGGCAGGTGCTGAGGTGGAAGGGATGGGTTGAACGGAGGTGGTTACGGATGGGGTTTGTGTGTTAGCGTGGACGTCCATGGATTGGTTGTCATTTTCTTGCCCATGTCTAGAGCGCGAAAATGCTGCTAATATTTCCTCAATGGCTCGATCCTCATTTTCGGCTGTAACAGGGGTCTCTATGAGTCTATCTAGTTCTACATCTGGAACAGGGTCGTTATCTCCCACGGGATTCATTAGCTCTATAGGGACGTTTTCGATTAGTTCTTGAAAGTTAATGGGTGACCTAGGGCTAGGAGCTGACGTATCGGATTCCAGATGGTGTAACTCGATCCGCGAAAGGGCATCGGCTACTTGGTTTGATTTACCAGGCTTGTAATGAATATCAAAGTTAAAATCACTGATCTTTAGTCTCCACCTATACAATTTCGAATTTGGGTCTTTCATTGCGAAAAGCCATTGCAACGGCTTGTGATCGGTGAATAACTGAAATTTTTGGCCATAAAGATAATGGCGGAAGGCCTTAAGGGCATCCAGTACCGCGAGAAGCTCTTTTTCATTGGTTGCATACCTTCTTTCCGATTCCGTCAGTGTTCTACTTGTGTAAGCAATAGGAAGGTCGGCGCCGTCAAAGTCTTGACTAAGTACCGCTCCTGTTGCAACATCACTGGCGTCACAAGTTACTCGGAAAGGTTTCTCGAAATTTGGGTATCTCAGGATGGGGTCGTTGCACAGGAGAGTTGTGCAAGTTTTAAAACTTTTCTCGAACTCGGGGGAAAAGGATGTAATTTTCCCATTTTTCTTTAGGGCTGAAGTTAGGGGTTTGGTAAGGGTGGCAAAGCCGTTAATGAACCTTCGGTAATAGCCGAGCATGCCTAAGAACCTTTTGATTTCCGTTCGGGTACGGGGAATTGGGAATTTCTCAATCGCCTTGATCTTGTCAGGATTTGGTTTGACGCCTTCAGGAGTGATGACGTGACCTAGGTACGCTAATTCCTTTTTAAGGAATTCGGTCTTATCAGGCTGGATTTTTAGGTTGGCCTGACGGAGGCGGTCAAAAACCTTGCGCAAGTGGCACACATGTTCCTGTAGGCTTACTGAATATAGAAGGATATCGTCTAAGTAAACCAGACAGATCTCATTATTTAGGCCTCTTAGACAATTATTCATCATTCGCTGGAAAGTGGCAGGGGCGTTTGATAGTCCAAACGGCATCCGAAGATATTCATAGTGTTGGGTGTCAGTCGAGAAAGCAGTCTTTGGAATTGACTCTTCGTCGAGCTCAATCTGATGGAACCCTTGGGCTAAATCCAGAGTGGAAAAGTAATTACAGCGGCCTAACTTGTCTAATAGTTCTGAAATGTTTGGGAGGGGGAATCGGTCCGAAATTGTGGATTCGTTCAATTTTCTAAAGTCTATTACTAGGCGGAAGCGGGGTTTTCCCGAGGCATCCATTTTCTTCGGGACAATCCACAAGGGGGCGTTGTAGGGAGAATTGGATGGCCGTATGATCTTTTGGGCCAAAAGTTTTTCAACTTGTTTATTCACTTCCTGTTTATAGACATGAGGATACCGGTAAGGTTTAACAAATATGGGTATCTCATCCTTTGTGCGGATGTGGTGTTTTACCTCATTCGCGAAGGTTAAGGGACCTTCGTCCTCATGGAAGAGATCGGCATAGTCGTGAATTAAATTTTTGATCGCCTTGAGTTCCTCTGAATTTAGGTGGTCAAGCCTGAATTTCGAATAATCGACCCAACGATTTTTTGACCGGGGGAATGAATTATAATTGTTGAGATTGACAGGGGGTTGATCATCTTGAAACTGATTTTTGGGTACTGGCTCGGCATGGAGAGGGTGAGTGAGGTGTAGACTGACTGGCTCTTCTTCTAAGTTGGTGACATGTACAAAGGCTTTCCCATTCTTCACTTTAACAATACAAGACGGAATTTGCAGGCCAGGGAAATTGATAGCATCGACTAGGGCTTCGCCATCGTCGACGTTCCCAATGTCCACCTGGACTTGCTGTATGGACCTGGCATCAATGAGAAACGATTGAGCACTACCTTCTGGATATAAGGGTCCATCGGAAAAATATAGGGGTAGGTTGATAGTTGGAGTACGCAAAAGGTGGTTGCGTAGATCGACGGAAGCATTAAGTTTACATAGGTTATCAAGACCTAGGAGAGCTTGGAATTTGTCATGGAAATCGAAGATTCGGAAGTGGAGATTTAGGCGTTTACAGTTGAACAATTCTCCACAAGGTAACGTGGCCATGTGAGTTATTTCGGAGGACCCATGAGCTGTGCTGACTGTACCCGAAGCCAGACTGATCTTTTTCCGGAAGAATTTAAGAGCAACTTCTGAAAGAATGAAGCTTCGGGTAGAACCTGTGTCTACTAGGAATTTCATGCCAGTTTTCGGGCATCTGATGAATGGGAGATGATTTCCGATATGATTTAATTCAATTAGTTCAGGAGGTTCTTGAAAAATTTTTGATTTCGAGTTTTGGGGAGCATTTTCTTTGGATAATGTGATAGGGGTCGAATTTTGGGTTATTTGGGGTACATCTTGTATTTTTAAGGGAGCAATCATTGGGGGACTTGTTCGTCTAGGTTCGGGGTTTCCTCTAAAAAATGATTTTCTGGGTCCGTGGTTTGCCCTAAAAAATGATTTTCAGATTGTTCGGGGTCACTTTGGTCCACTAAAGATAAATCTCCAAGGGCCTGAATAGCATTCGCGTCATAATAGACGGGGGCTTGGAGGACGGGGTCGTATATGAAGTAGCCTGTTTTGTTTTCGGTTTCCTGGATTTGGTTAGGTTCCGGTTCGCTTACTTCTAAATTAAAGTTGTTTCGAGGCGATTCTCTGGTTTGGGTCACAGGGCGAGTTTGGGGGTTTTGGTTACCCCGAAAATTGTTAAATGGGCTCGTGGGGTATCTCTGGAAGGATTGGTTGCTATTTTGTCGAGAGATAGGGGGTGGTGGTCTTGAGAACGGGGGTCGGGAAAAGTTCTGGGGAGAGGGTCGGTAAGGGGTAAAAGGTCTGGGGTAAGGGTTATGGTTTGAATTTTGAGTTTGGGGTCTAGCTGGTGGGACATTTGTTCCAGGTTTTTGTGGATTGATCGCTCTTGTTTTCGCGCGATACTGGAATTCGTTTGTTAAGATCGCCATACATTCAGGAAGACTCTGGGGGTTCCTGGCCCGAATCAAGGAGCCAATTTGGTCAGTCAGACCCGAAATAAAAATCCTTAGTGCCAGATTCTGCACAAAATCTATCCGATCCGTGGAGCTTCGCTCCTTCTGAAGAACGGCGATGGCACTATTAAGAAGTGTTTCGAGCCGGGCATAAAATTCAAAACAATTTTCTGTTTGTCTTTGGCTCAAGCGTGCCAGGTCGAGGGTAAGGGTATAAATATCCCTACGATCTGCGTAGGCTTGATTCAGGACCTCCCTTAAGCTGGGCCAATCCTGCGGGTTTTGCGCGAACACCTTCCGTGCGGCTTCCCCTTTTATCCTGCTTAAAATGCCCTCAAAAAGTAGTTCGTTTTGTAATGGGTTTCGGCCAAGAGGGTCATGATAAAAGGCGAATAGCTTATCACACACACTTATGAACCGGGTCAATGCTAGAGGGTCGGCAGAGTTAAATTCGGGTAGTAGGTTAAAATGGGAATCTCTCAGGACGGGGACTTGGGGTTCAGTCGGGATTCCACTAGGAGGAGAGGAAGCAGGGGTTTCTTCGGGATTCATCTCTGGGATTTGATATGGAAAAGGGAGACTTCCGATCCAGTTAAGGTAAGAGTCCCGGGGGTTTTTAGTTACTTTAGGAATTTTGGAAGATTTGGACGATCTTTACACAACCGAAAATTGCTGAAATTTAGGAAATTACACAGGTTATATGGTCACAACAAATTACACAATACACAAAACAAAACAAAATTGTAACTTGAAAAATGGAAGGAAAAAATGTTTAGAGAGAGAAGAGAGGAAAATATGTAGCTAGCTTAATCTTATCCTACTGGGGTACGAACGATGTCTTGAAGGTGTCTTCGTTGAGTTTTAAAGGGCTTGCAATCTCGCGGACGGAGCGGATGTAATGTGATCTCAAGGAGATAAGCTAGGTTGTTCGAACGAAGAGATTCAAAGGCGGTACACTTCGTTGGTGAAATTAATTTGGTTCTTCTTCTAACTTCTTCGATAGCAGTAAATTATTTTCGTGTGTTATTTCTTGAAAAAAAAATTTTTTTGTTTGCTTATTATTATTTAATTTGATTTTCTTTTTTCTTTTTTTATTTATTTTGATTTTCTTTGATTTTCTTTTCTTATTTTCCTTAAAACTACAATCGGGCGGGATTGACCTAGGTACTCAGGGCAGAGTGGAAACTAGGATTTAATGGATTTCAGGGCAGAATCCAAAGATTTCGGGGCGTGAAATCTTCACCGTAACTTTATAGGTACTAACTTTCCCCAAAGAATACGGGAGTCAAAAAGTAGTCTCGTGTGTAGTATACCTCGTATTGGAATATCCGATTTGCGCTGATTGTCGTGGGTGGTCCTTGGTGGTTGAATCGTGCACTTGGTCACTCCACAGTTCTTCTCACAAGTTCGTATCTCAGGTTCGAGTCACTGGACGGCGAGGATTATCCGACGCGGCGATGCTTCTTCGGAACAGGGCGAGTAACCGAAATTTTATAAGCTAAATCGAGTCGAATAAATCACAAAACCGTCCTACCGAAATGCGCCAATTATGGTTTCCTTCGTCTTGTGAGAGTTTTTAAAAAACAACACTGAGATTCCAACTGGAAAGAACAATTTTTAATACAGCGGACAAACGGACGAGGCACGCACAACGAGATTACAAATAAGACTGCCGCTCTCGGAGAGACGCGGTGGTTATATCCCTTCGCTGAACGCAGTCAGCAGAATAGGGCGTTATGGATACGTAACTTATATATATTTTTTACGGAAATCCCTTCGTGGAGGGTTGTTCGCTTGGGGTACTTCCACCCTACTGTTTAGTTAAAAAAGATGAAAACTCGCGTGGAATATTTTGAGTTGTCACAGGTTGTAGGAAAACGAATAGCCTGCAACGATGTAAATTTGCAATATGTTGACACATAAATATAACTGTGTTTCAGTGTGTGTTTTTCAATCGTTCTCACTGGCTCATATTTTACGCCATGATGTGGTTGTCAAGCGGATGGCAGGTGCTTTGTTAGCCGGCAGCTGGGATATTCGGAGAGGGAGACTGCGTTATATGCATCAAGGCCGATGGGCCGGAGGCCAACATGATCCTAGATGTACATATTGTCAGAGCGTTGTGGACATGGAGACTCATCGCGCTATGATAAATCCTCTCAAGTGTAGTAGAAATGACTTGCGGCGAGCGATATCGGACGTCACGGGGTGTAGGCCACGTACAACTGTCCATGAGAAAAACATGGTGTCTGCAAGCCAGTAATCTCAAGAGACCGTCCCTGTGACTTGTTGACCGTCATCGCAAAGCACATTTTCAAAGGGAACTGTGTTCTCTTAAATTGTATGGTGTTGTGCAAGGGAATAATAGGTATTATTGGAATGAGTTTGGTGGTCTAGATAATGCGTTACTTATAAGGAAACTGTCAGTCAACAAATGCGTTTTATATAAATAAAGAAGTGCTCTTCGGTTCGCATTTCCTGTCAGATTGCCATATTGTGCTCCTTCTCTTCTTCGATATTTTCGATTCATTTTTTCTTCCTCTCATCTATCCTAAAAATACTTGTTTCCATTTTGCTGCCATAAGTGGTAAGTATTGTGGTGCTTGTGGGTACTAGTATGATTCTGACTATGTTCTGTAGGCACGAGCAATCCTTATATTCGTTAAACTGCTACAATTATCTTTTCTCTTGATGTTATATGCAATGTTTAGGGCATCTTCCCACATCTCTGCACCGTGCAAGAGAATACACAATAAAGATATGGAAAGGGTTGTGGTTCTCTAACTGGTGATGACCTAAATGTCGAAATCGATTTCGACTGAGCCTTCTAATTTGTTTGGAAATAGACTCCGTTTCTTCTATAAACTCTGTGTTTTTCATGACAGTGGCACGTGGGGTACTGAGAAGAGAGAAGCGGACAGAAATCGCACTTATATATACTTATTCAAAAACGTTTTGTTTCTATACTTCCAAATTGCCGCTGTTGCAAGAACAAATAAACATGTTTTGATTTCGACTTTGCAGCTGTAGTTTTGTATATTATTCACAGAAGGGAAACATTTAGAAACGTGCATTTATGTCATCATGCTGACTTAGCATCCTCTTCAGTTGGGTGCTCTCCGTCGAGTTGACACGAGTGATGGGAGATGGCGCTCGATGCCGTACGAGTAAAGTGGTGTGCGGCTGGAGGGGCGTAGACCCCTTGTTTCACGAGCACCTCAGCTGTTCGGACGTGGGTTCTCATTATAATCTGTTGTAGAAGAGAATCCGATCCTGGGACCTTCCGCCCCCCATTACGCACTTGACTGACCACTCGGCAAGTGACGTTCGATGAGTCGTCCGCAGACCCCTATGATACTCTCTTACAATAGTCACCTAGTAACGTGAGAAATGGATGTGACATAAATGTGACAAACAAAGCAATTAAGTTATTTACTCAAGTCGAGCAACGCAATGTAATAAACATATTGGTAAGTGATGCAGGCGCTGCACGGACGTCCCTATGTCCTGGGTAGTATACGATCCAATATACAGGGTGGAAGCGGATTAATGACGAAATAATTTTTCTGTAAATCTGCATGAAAAATGTAATAAAACCCCGCCAACCGCACTTTTCTATCTCTAGATATAATTTTTGTCAATTTTTTTTCTCAGAAAACCACGTTTTTTGACATAAAAACTCACGTTTCTCCACGTACTTTAGACCACATTTTCTGATTTAGCGTGGAATTTCCTTTACTACCAATGCACATTCATAATCATAAACAAACTCCTATGGACCGCAATAGCCGTTCAAACATTGAAAATGGAAACAAAAATTGCTAGTTTCTGAATTACTTTTATTTTTACTGCACTTCCGAAAAACGTTCTGGAACTTGTCAAACCTTTGGAAAACTTGCCAAACCTTTGGAAAACTTGCAAATTTATTCAGCTTTCTAATGATATGGTCAACTTTGCGATTCCTTGTCGATCTCATGGAGCAATTCTAGTTTGAAGGCGAAAAAACGTTGGGCACCTTCCGGTCTTTAAGGGAAGCCAAAGTTTCAAGACTGGTTCAAGCGTGAAAGCGAGTTGAGTCGGCATAACGACATGAAAGTGTTCAGTCACGTCAAAATCATGGTATTGCCAATCCCTCTAAGACCGGAAGGTGCCCAACGTTTTTTCGCCTTCAAACTGGAATTTCTACAATGTATATTTAATTTCCAAGATTTGAACTGCAATTGCGGCCCTTAGGAGTACGTTTATGATTATGAATGTGCATTGGTCGTAAAGAAAATTTCACGCTAAACCTGAAAATGTGGTCGAAAGCAGAAAAAAGTTGTTTTGAAGTGGAGAAACGTGGGTTCTTATGTCAAAAAACGTGGTTTTCTAAATTAAAAAAACCTTTGGAAAATTATATCTAGAGAATGGATTGAGACAGAAAATTGCAGTTGGCGGGGTTTTACTACATTTTTTATGCACATTAACCGAACAAATTGTTCGTCACTTATCCGCTCCCATCATCAATATTTATAAAATCTAGATTTAATTCTTTAGAAAAAAAAGAAAAAAAAAATCGGCTGAGAATTCTATTGGATATTACCCCCTCCACCCCACTTACTGACATCAAATTCTAAAATTCTGAGGTCTACTGAACAAGAAAGGTTTTTTACACTAAAATTAATATCAAACTTAATGTAAAAAAATAAAAAATTTACAAAATAGATTAAAAAGTGTTGGTATAATGATAAATTACGAGAATACAATGTTCCGAAATATGTAAGATGTAAAACATGTATATAAGCAACTGCAGTGAATTCACAGAACCGACTTCCGTCTAATTCAAACAAAAAACTTACATCAACAATTTTTAAAGTTAAAATTTCTACTCTCAGGTACCAATCCTTCTGGTAAACGGATCGAGACGCCAAGATTACTGGCACATCGCGGATCATTATAATATTATTGAGCTAAATTTTGTAAAATTTGGTCTAGTAGTTTCGAGATTCGTTGATTAAGGATGAGACCTTCAAATTTACTATACGGGTGCGTCAATGACATGATTTATACAACCCATTCAAGAAGAATATTACCTTGTTGATTAGGAATGGTACCTTCGCATTTGCTTTGGACGTAAATATGATTTATTCTTCCTCTATCGTAGAATTATCTTGTGGATTAGGAGTAATACGTTCACATTTACTATAAACGTCCATTACCGACATGATTTATTCAAGTTATTCAGAAAGAATGTCACCTACTTTTCCCATATCTACATTCTCTATGTATTCGTAGTTGGGTACAAATAGGTAGTTGGGTACAAATAGGTAGTTGGGTACCTCCTCCAAGTAGATACTGAGATTTTTTAATGTATACCTACGATTACTTAATTTAACAAGACCACGTAACAAACAATCAAATCGTGTAAGCTAGCAATAACGCTTTTGGATTTCAATCTGTACATCACTATTTTAATTGTTTGTTTTGCATTGTTTTCAGGTAAGTCGCTACTTCTGATTTACACTGATTTTCTGAAATTACTGGTAAGTCCAAACTAATGTAGTAAAATAGGTTAATCATTCAACCTTTATGGTATTTTATTTTGACCACGCCTTGTAGTAGTATTCCAGATACCCTGAAAAGAGCACCATTTATATCCCAGCAAGGCAGACGGTGGAGAGGAAATCCGGGCTCAGAGCAAAATTCTGGGCACCCTAAAAAAAGGTCTACGAACTACTGTAACCATATTCCGTAACAAATTATAAACCATTTCGAGAGAGAGGAAAATTAATGGAGGAATTGTGTAAATTTATAAATTCTGTATTATTAGTATTTTCATCCTGAATGCAATGACAAGATATGGATGCTCTACGTGGCGAGTTGTAATAATGTGACATTTACTGTTTTCAATTACTTTTTGCCTTGTGCCACTTTGCCACTTGGTTCCTGTTCCTTTGTAGAACTGTACCTATTACGTTATGTTTATACTTAGTGAACAATCGAGTGGGGAAGTTTTTAGTGCGTAAAAGTTCATTCAGAGCAAACAATCGCAATTTCTGGAGGTAAAAGTGACCTCACAATATGAACAATCACGCAGCATTAAACAAATGAACCCATGAGTCGAAATTAGGAACGTTATTTTAAATTTGGTTTTTGGATTCTACATATTTATCTTCAAAAGTAATACAACAAATCTTGAGAAGGGATATGGAAAAATGTTATTTCTAGTCCAAATAAAAAGATGCTTAATTGAAAATAGAAAAATAAAATTCGGACCAATGAGAATTTAGCAATTTGTTGGGAAAGAATCCCTAAATTACTGCAAGATACAGTTTGCCGTACGTTCAATTTGTATAACGAAAGTTTGTGCTCAGTTATAAAGAAATAGTACTCTCGATATAGGTGGGGCCTTGTATTGGGCGTGGATATAGAAACATTTTGTGTTTTGACCTCATTCGACGGCAGACGGTGGTTCAATGAGACGATTCCACTGATGACAGTTTGATGGTGATGAATCTACCACCTCAGCCGTGATTAGAACCTCCGCTCGGATGCTCTTATAATAATCTTCCTTTCGTCCGCCACCTCTCTCTGGAAGCTCGTTCTGTTTGAAAGCGTCCCCTGGCCCCCAGACTATCTCTCTAATCGTTCAGGGCAGGTCTCCGTTTGGGTATCCTTTCACGTCGTTTTTCACCGCTTCTACTTCGTCGATTTGTTTGTCAAAACACACAATTTATTTGGTTTCTGAAAAAACGAAACCCAGCTAGCAGCTGTGATATGAAATTTAAGGCCTCTCTCGTCTGTCCCTATATTGATGGGTTCAACCCATATAGTTATTAGGAAAGATGGTAGATAAATTCCACTGATGATGACCTCAAGTGCCATGGATCAGCACTAACTACCAGGTTCCAGTCTACTATCTCTTCCATTCCTCTATTCTTTTGATTGAAGTTATTCACATTCAAAGTTCACACAAAACTTGCTATGAAAGGACCGACCTGGCTATAAATTAAGTTGGGTGTATACAAACATCATCAGGAAAGCCAATGCATAAGATCTTTGAATGTCTTGAACTTAATCAGGTTAAGAACCGAAAATTTTGCCTTGTTCAAAATATAAAGCGATTTTGGTTCATTATTCTCAATACTAGCTGACCCTTATAAATGATTTCTAGTTTCTAGATAAATTCTAGTGTAGAAAAAAAGTAACTTACTTATTTTAAGTGTGCAAGTATGTGGTATATGAGTGAAATAGGCATGGAGGGCTATGAACGACAAGGGGATAAAAAAATAACAAACGCCATACAATATTAGTTTTAAGTTATTATGTTTTATTTCTTAAAATTACATTAAGGGTACAGGGGAAAAAGGGTAAGACAGTTTTAGTCTATTCATGGTCCTCTTGGATCAATCATTGCACCTCCAGTCAAGGCATCGCTGTGACGCTGTGTTCTCTTCAACAATTAGTTTTGGAAGGTAAAATATTTTGAAGAGCTTTTTTTTGGGTACTTCAACATCATAAATTATTCCTTGTTTATATGGCGAATTCATACCGAAATGAGTGAATGATAAGTTGGTAATGACGATGCAAAGATCCTCAATAGCAATCAATGCTTCATTGTACATAGCGTCGCTGAGTGTTATTGTTAGACTGGTTTAAAGGCCTTGCTACGCAGGTTAAAAAGAAATAGGTGAATAACACAATGAGGGAGTATAAAAACAATACGAAAAGTCAAAAAATCATATATTCCAAGTTCCCGAGGAGGGGAGCACGTCGATTACCCTGGGAGACGCTGGGGCCCTCTCCCCTTCACTGGCGGGCTCGGGGGGGGGGGGGGGGGTGAATCCCAACCGTCCAGCGTCACCGCCCCCTGAAAAACGGAGATACCTACCTACCTACCTACCTACCCTGATACTTTTCATCTTTATATATACGACGATCCTTGCACCGTGTACGATGTTGACTTAATATATCATCAGTCATTGACTGTTTGTGATTATCCCACAATATCTGTGCTCGAAGTGTGTCCTTTCACTCACCAGTAAAGGCGCGGCAAATTTTAAGAATCCAAGATTGGTAACACTGAGCATATGGGTCATTTCAAAATTTCGGGTTATTTTGGGCTCAGCTGTTTTTGAAAAATTAAACACCAGTTGAGGTGGTTCCCTTGATATATTTCGACTCTGTATTGGTTCACTAGTAAGGCCCTGCAGTGGGCGCGTACTTTATTAACTCGTTCAAGAGATACCAATTTTTAAAATTTTTTAGATTGTAGGGAGAGAGAAAACGGTTGTAGGGAGAGAGAAAATGACATCCGCATGCAACTTTCAACATAAACATGATATATTATTATTTAAAAAACTGAAAATCACTCTTTAGTTTGACTTATTTTTTAATCACAACTATCATCCAGTCAGGTTATCACTACGTAAAAAATATAAAACCTACTCTCAATACCAAAATCTCTAAATGAGCAAGAAGGTAACATCAAAAACTGTAGTGTAGGAAACGTTGGGTATTCCTAATTTGACCAAAAGGTAATTGAGAGCAAATGTGCTTCTCAAAAAAGAAATAAATTAATGAAAAATAGGTAACTAAGTAACCTGCTTCTCAAACAAACATCGATCCGTGAAAAGAAAACCGGAAAAATATTGGGTGTACAACATTCGAGGAAGCTGAACAAACAAATCACCTAGGTATCGTACAAACATACACAAGCGAAAGGGGAAGACAAAATATGCATGCTTCTCATGATTAATTCAACAAATGAAGTTAATAAATTCTTGTAAGAAGGTAAGTGGTATGAAGATTCCAGCATAAGTTTACGCTGGCACCTTCATAGCTTATGAACCTTCCGATATTATTGCTCCCTCACACCTTTGATTTGACGTTGGAACGAGCACACCATTTTTCTATTTTGAAGAACAAAATTTGGTGACGGGAGAACCTGATCAATATCAGTCAAATTTATTACGGAAATGCCGTTATCCATGACTACGAATTCTGCCAGGGATTTTCGATAGCGGCGTAATCCAATCACTCCGATACTGCCATCGTCATCAATTGTGTCATTGCTTCACACGTAGCGGAAAGGCGTTCTACTCTTCTTGGATGCGTTTCTGAAGTTTGCCAACATGAATAATCCTGATTCGTCATCATTCTATAGCGCAACAAAAGCTTGGCCAGCTACAATCTTTCCAAATGTTCGTTTATGTCCCTTAACAAGGATCCGTTTGTAGTTTTCTGACAACTGATTTCTCATGACTTCTCCAAACAGCAACTTACGGCGTATCTTCTCTCGAGACCCTCTTTTCGAAAGTGCAGATACAAATTTTCTTTGAGATTTTTTGTCATCAGTTGTTGCTGCAATCGCCAATGTTTTTGGCGCCTTTTGTCTGCCTGCTTTTTTAGAGCTTCATTTTGAAGTCTAAGTTTTTTCAGTTCTCGATAAGCCATAGTTCTTTCTTTTCTAACTATTTTGCGACCGATTGTTGGATTACCTCCCCTGGCTCACTTGCAGGAGGGGAATGCTGGGCCAAATAGATCTTCGAATTGCCTCTCTCCTTCTTCCTCTGATAGGCCTTTTTAGCCTTCTCTCGACACAACTTCCGATTTGACCTCAACTCCCATTCAGTCATATCCTTGACTAGCTTGACTTGTTCTGGTTTATTATTCAATAATAAACCATTGTAATCGCTCTGGAAAAAAAAATTCTAACCCCCCCCCCCCCCCCCCCCCCTGAAAATTTCCTGGTTTACGTTTCAAAGGGTGTAGAATCCGAATCTGCAATACAAATTTTTCCGTCCGTCCGCCGTACGCCGTACGCACGATTTCTCCCAAACGGCTGGAGCAAAAAATCTGAAATTTTCAGGAAAAATCCATCTTGGTCCGACGACGCCCCAATTCTTGAGCCAGCTCTCTCACTCAATTTAACGTGCCCTTTAAGGGCTGTTAAAGTTTTGTAAAATCCCTTGAAACCTCATTTCAAGAACATACCGTCAGGAATCGAATGAGCCCCTCCCCAGGTCCGTAGGTCAAACCATTCACGATGTATGGCCCGATTTATGGTGCCAACATTTCCGTTTTTTCGTTTATTATTGTTTGTTTGTAACCTAGTGATTTCCGGCCGATAGCGTCGAATCGTAGTGAATGTGGATACTGGAGTGATAGCCGATGTGAATACTTGTAGTGTAGTTAGTAGCCGACACACGGGTTGAAGCATTCTGATATGCATGAAACGCTGATAATACATAGGTAAATATTATTCAATATTATTACTGGGGTTTATTATTCAATAGTATTGCTGGGGTTTATTATTCAATATTATTACTGGGGTAAAAAAATATTCTTTCACTGGGGTTTATTATTCAATTGGCTTGCGTTCATGATTTGAATCTTACTAAGCTTCGGAGTGTGGGTGTTTTACAGGTGATAGAGCGATTATTGAATTTCAGGAGATAGGCATAGACCGCGTAAATCGGTTCTCATCCGAAACACCTATTTGGATTGATCAGTTGATGATATTTGTGTGCCTCCTCTACATCTGTCTACCTTTGGCTACATCGTTTAAATTTGGATTTGGGGAAGTTTTAACGCAATACGAGTGCTGAAGGACTTGATAAATTATAGATGTTTTTATTGTGGGGGGGTATTGAGGTTCAATAAAAAAACGCTGCAAATTCTTTCACTGGGGTTTATTATTCAATTGGCTTGCGTTCATAATTTGAATTTCTACTAAGCTTTGGAGTGTGCGCGTTTCACAGGATAGAGCGATTATTGAATTTCAGGAGGCACACAAATATGATCAATCCAAATAGGTATTTTGCTTGAGAACAGATTTACGTCGAAGAACGGTAAATCTCGACAGTAGCAGGTTAACCGACAAAGTGTAAACAGATTTTAACGCGATTGCGCGACAAAAAAGCGATTTCAAAGTCACTCCTCGTGGCACTAGGATGGGGGGAGCGATGCCGCGCTTTTACGTTTGACTATTCCATAGAACAGCATAGTTTGATCGCTTATAGAACAGATCGCGTTGGTGGGCCCCGCTCGCCCGCGTTCGTTTTTCACATATGACCCTGACGCGTCTGCGGCTGGCGACTTCTTCATGTAGGTACATACACAGGCGCCCCAGTTTTCTCTCTCTAGAGGCGCGTTTTCTCTCTAGAGGCGCGGCAGGCGCCCAGCGGCCCTGTACTTATACTATTGCCCATATAGGAACGACCCCTGACCTCAGGGACTAAAACCCTTTCCCCGCCATCAGCTGGCAACACCTCAGCGGACCCTTAACTGGGCTGACTTTCCCTCATTAGCACCAGTAAAGCCCCTTTCAATCTCCCCCTCTTGACGCAAGACGTTTTAGTTGGTTTTGTTGAAAAATGTAATTTTTTGTGAGACAAAATGTTCTCGCTGTTCTGAGGAAACATATCAACCGGTTCGGTTCTGTTCTGTTCAGGAACCGATCGTATTGCAAAAGTGTAATAAATTGCCAAACGCTGCAAATTCTTTCACTGGGGTTTATTATTCAGTCGGCTTGCGTTCATGATTTGAATTTATACTAAACATTGGAGTGTGCGTGTTTCACAGGTGATAGAGCGATTATTGAATTTCAGGAGATATGCATAGAGCACGTAAATCTGTTTCAACCAAAATACCTATTTGGATTGATCATTTGATCATATTTGTGTGCCTCCTGAAATTCAATAATCGCTCTGTCACCTGTGAAACACGGACGACACTCCAAAGCTTAGTAGAAATTCACATCATGAACGCAAGCCAATTGAATAATAAACCCCAGTGAAAGAATTTGCTGCGTTTTTTCCATTTTTTTAGCTTCATACTTCTTCCTTTCCTTCTGTTTTTCAATCGCCGCTAACACTGGATCGCTCTTTATCCTCTGCCTTCTTCTTCTTGCATACTCTTTCCACTTTTCTTTGGACACCTTTTTCCCCATAGTCAGTTAAGAAATACTCCTGCACCTTACAATTCTCTTTTATTTTGATTAACTGCATAATCCTCTCTCCCTCCAATACATTCTCTCTCCCTATAACTCAGTCATGTTCCGAATATTGTAGGGAGAGAGGTTGTAGGAAGAGACGTTTTGGGTGTTTTCCATTCCCCAAAGGCTCATCATCAATATTCTTATTCGTTTGAAGTAATGCACAACTTCTTGTCATCAAGACTCAAGGTTGGAGCTCATTGAAATGTAAATAAACACTTACCCACGTTGATGAAGAGGTTGTAGGAAGAGAGAAGTAATTTACCTACGCACAAGACTTCAACATTTGATCACATCACTCATCAAACTGAAGGGACCGTAGGGACACAAAAACGCTCACACGGAAAGTCATGTTGTAGCACTGTTGTCCTCCATTTTTTTACGACAAAATATCCCTATTTCTGGTCAAGGCGAGCTATTCAAAAAATTGTAGGGAGAGGGAAAAAATCTCTGTGACAGGTATAAAGCCCAGTGAAACTTAGCTCAAAAAGTGTAGTTGCCTCATTTCCTCAATATATTGTTATAACCAACCACATACTGGACCTATAAGATTTTTTTGCAAATTAAAGATTATTTGGAAGAGCTTAGAAACTATTTTGAAGTTTCCAACCTTCTGTCTGTGACAGTTGTAGGGAGGGAGAATACGGATGATTAATGATTTTTAATTGATCAGCTAGTTAGCTGACTGACGTAAATTTCACGGCGCTAAGTAGATACCAGTCTGCTGTATATTGCTGAGAAAATCCCGAGCTCTTACGACATACAGAGTGAAAACAGGAGCTATGTGACACAAAATAACCCGAAATTTTGAAATGACCCACATATCAGGATTCAACTTTATTAATAAAAATGAATGTTTATTTTCATTGAAAAAAATTCAGATTTGCCGTAGAATAAGGGGAATTTTAATCGAAGTTCAGTTAAAAACGCTATAGGTAATTGATCAGTTATCGAACGGGATGATAATGATTAAATTAATAAAATGGCCATAACAAATAGGGGTTGGTGATAAAAAAGTAAAAATTTAGAGTTTTATGTATTTTGTAATGCCACGTTATAAGAAAATAAAAACAAAAAATGTCAAAAATTTAACAAAAAATGTTAAGAGTGAACAACCTTTATCACTTAGGGGTATGAAAAATGGACAGTAGCCGATTCTCAGACCTATTGAATACGCATATAAAATTAGGTAAAAATCAGTAAAGCCGTTTCGGAGGAGTATGGTAACTAACATTGTGACATGGAAATATTATAGTATGAAATCTTATACGTATATTATATCAGATACCAATGAGTGCGTGTGTCACTTTATTTAACGCTATATCTTGACGGTTGTGGTGAAGATAAAGAGGAATGTGGCGAAGTGTCACATACGTTTTTAATAACCTCAATTCCTACGAGGTTTGTGGTTTCTGTTCCGATAAGAAGATCTATGTTGAAGAAAACGAACGTTCAATATTCGGAAACGCAGAAGTATTCGTTACAGTGCAACACAGAGTGGTCCAACGTGAGTAATTCAATGATTTTCTGTGGGTGGTAAAATATTATTATTTAAATATTTTAGCAACTTTAAGTATAAATGCCTACTCACATGTGAAGGGAAGGTGTCGAAATCCAGAAACTGGCTGCAATATTTCAACCATAATCCATTCGAATTCGAGTATGAAATAGTGTAGAGTGCATACACGTATCATATATAAATAGGTCAACACATAAACGTGTGTACATGCCTCCTCCTTAAATGAAAATGAAAACATTTACAGCTTTATTGGGTATAGCTTCGCTGGGTAACTAGGCTAAATCAGACTAAATGCTCATGAATACTCTTATCGCCAATTAAAATAAGTATAACTCTGAATCCCTTCGCATCATATTCAGAATTTAATGAGATGTTCAAGTGAGGTGGTGACTATGTGCTTTTAATTCGTGGAATGAGCACAATCTACAGCTGTTGGCGATTGATTAAAAAGCGGCCTTCCCAGGGGCGATGTATATATACGTAAGTCGATGGTAATTGACTGTATTATAGATATTCAGAAGAAGCTTCAGGGGGTTTATTGAGGTTCGGTCTTGAATAAATATGAACGTTGTTCCCTCATTTCCAGAGTAATCTCAAATCAGAAGACCGTTGGAAAGACAGACAAAATTCTCATCTTCCTAATACCAAATAACATTTTTTAGTTGAATTTCACGGGAAATAAAGCAATCTGAAAAGTCTTCAATATTTCTAAGAAACCTATAAAAGTAGGTTTGAAAGCGATTAAACAGAGTTTATTTTTGAGCAATTTTGATGAAAAATGTCAAAACAGCTTTCGTACAAGTACGCAAACACGAGGGACATTTTATGTCCCCGCACACACACCACGTACTTCCAATTGGAGGCCAGTTTTGATGTAAAACGCTTATCAAATTCAACGTCGGTGAGAGAATGAGGGGTCTCGATTAATGTATCACGTACCTCGCCAATTTCAATTTTATTTGTGGATAATGTAGTATTCATAAGCAGCTTTTTGCGTAAACGATATTCGCTCACTAGTTCCAACCAGTGCCGTTTTGTAGGATCAATGATAACTACCTACATTAGATTGTGCTCGTTGATGGTTGCGATGTAATGGTTCCATCGTTTGGTCACTAAGGTTCCGAAACAACGAGTGGTAAACTGTAAAGACATAATCATCACCACTCACAGGACTGTCACAGTTAGTAAACAATATGGTTCCATTGGGTGGTCACTGAGATTCCGAATGTCCAGGGGTTAACGTAACAAGATTAAGTAAATGAACAGCTTTCAAATGAGTGGTGAACGAGTTTTGTACGATCACAAATGTCGAAGGTAATGATCCGTAGCAACGAATCGGTTGTGAGCGAAAACCATCAGAAATATTTTCGTGACGCTGTCAGCGTGAAGACATAAATTGTCAAAAACTTATTCCCAACGTTTTGGGTTTTTATTCCTCCATTTGCAACGGGAATCTACAAACATACAGAAAATGGAATAACCTATTAGTTAAACTTGTTGGTAGCTATTAACATGGAACATGTCTAGTAAAAAAGCGTTATACAAAAAATGTCACGAAATTGTACTGATAGTTTTCACGTACAACCGAGCTGTTTCTAGGGAAATGAAAGTTGTTCAGTTTTCGACGGACGAAAATCGTTCTCCATTCGTTGGAAAGCTCTCGATTTATAACGCAGGCCTTGCGTACTTGTTGTTGGTATTTATGTCGTGATTTAATTTTATGTATGTTATTATATAGATGTAGTAAACAATGCCGCTTGTTTTCTTATTGTCGCTTGGTTGTCATGTTGGTTAGAGTAGACGCTCACCGGAATAGAAAAATACCTACATCATATAAGTTACCTACATCATATAAAACATGTTCCATGTATCGTGATGTTAGCCACTAAGGCGGAATTTTTATTGAGAACAGAATTTCCTACGTCTTTAGAAATAAACAGGGAATGATAAAAAACTTCAAGAGTTATGATGTTTTTATAAGATTATGTATGAAATTACTCGTAAAAGATAATGAGGGACAACATTTACACGTTAAGAGTTTCAAATTACACTTAATGAACAAACAATGATATGGTAAACAATTGTTGACCTACATGATGGGGAGGATTCCCAGTTCAAGTCGGCAGTGTGCACTGCTCACAAAAAAATGTCCCATTCTAAAAGTTGGACTTGTGAGAGAACTATATTTTGGAAAAGAAACCCAGTTGTAGTGCTGGGGTACCTATTGTTTCTCGCATAGCGGAGGGAGGAAAGACTGTGAGAAAATCCCACGTCCCGTTATGGAGCGATTCGGGTCAAAATCCTTTTCGGAAACAGTGGCTCTGTCCCGAAATGTCGGAAGCCCATTGATCTGCGGCCGCGCATAGTTGGAAAACCCCAGAGATTGGATACCTATGGAGGGTCAATTTTGAATAGTTTTCAAAGAAAGAGAAAAAGAAGCGGGTGGTGGAGGTTGTGGGGGAAATGGAGAGATATAACGAAATTGAATTACAATTTTAAATGTAGGTATTATTTCGATTTCCAGTGGATTAAATTTGAGTAGCATTTACTCGAACTTTGCACGTCTGATTTTTTATTCACTGCCAGTGCCTTGTTCCCCTCTATGCCTATCATTTCCTCGTTCGGTTGCCACAATTTCCGTTTTTCCAAATTGAAAATAATTGCCTTGACGAGAATGGGTGATGAGGGCAGTTTGATCCTGATTGATTGATTTTCCTGGATTTTTCCGCATGTTTTCCATGTGATGCCTGTGGTTGTAAAGGTGGGTTTTCAGAGGTCCTAGTCATTCGGTAGTATGATTTCGGGCAGTCTCAACATGGAACTTGGTCCACCAGTTGTGTTTTCATCTCTTTTCTAATGGGGTCTTTTGTTTTACTTATAATAGTAAATCCTTTCTCCACATTATTCTTTAAATGTGCTGTCATTAAAAAAATGTTTTGGTTCGAAGCAACAGAGATCTGTGTTTTCGATATTTTAGAGTTGGTATAGTTGTTGGTAGCCTCAAGCGGGATCAACATGTTTGAACTGGTGGCTTGTGTTTCGTGAGAAGAACGATTTGGGTAAAAACACCAATTGTTGACACTATAAGGAAGACAAATCATTCAATTCCGCGTTCTACAAAAGTGTTCAAGAAAATAAAACTTTTAGGTAGTTATTATGAATTGTGAGTTCCTTGTGAACAGTTTGCGCGTATTGGACTTGCCAAAATAGTTTTTTTTTATTATCACGAACAATTTTTTCAAACATGCCTTTTCGCACCTAATGTTGACACATTTTTTCGAGAAAATTCCTAATGTTGACATTATCAGTTCCTAAAGTTGACACCAATTTGAATATTGACCCTTCGCTCTTCTGAAGTTGTTACTCAAGGCCTATAAATATATTTCAAGGTTTTTGACGTTTCAGCAAAGAATACATAGTTACATTTTTAGCCTAATATTAGGTAGACCTGGTAGGTGTGGGTATAAAAACAAACAGGTTTTGTGCCCACAACAATAACTGAACTCAGTATGATGGCCTTTCAGTATGTGAAGAAGCCCCAGTCCCTGGCGAGAAACGTCGGAGGAATATTTAAAAAAAATATAAAACTAGACTGAAAGGCCATCATACTGTGTTCAATCATATGAACCAGTCCAACTAATCAAGAAAGTGCCCAACAATAACTACCTACCAAATGTATTGATAAAAATTTTATCAATTAACTAGTTTAATGGCCCTGCTACGCAGGTTAAAAAGAAATAGGTGAATAACACAATTTTTTTTTCCGTGATTTATTAATTGAGACTGAAAAATCAAATACATTTCATCTAGCAATTTTACATATCAATGAAGGTACAATCCAAGAGGGTAGGTTTACAGCAAAATCTAGCCCTTTATTATATAGCTCAATTAATTAGCACTGAGTTCGATTGCACTTCTATTCACGCAGCACAACTAAATCCAGTGGTTTGTTTCGCTTGAGACGCCGGATTTCACCTTCGTTGTCCAAAACGTAGAGCATCTCCGGGTTCACGTGTTTGTGGAGGCGATTTTCATGCTTCCTTGCGTGGTTTGCAATAATTTCATAGACTGTCTCCATCCTCAAATCTCGATGAATATCATCGTTTCGCATGTACCAAGGGGCTCCAACTATACTTCTAAGTATTTTATTCTGAAAGGTTTGGATTTTCTCAATATTTGATTTCTTGGCACAGCCCCAGATCTGTATCCCATAGGTCCAAATAGGGCGAAGGATCTGCTTATATATAAGCAGTTTGTTGTGAAGAGAGAGATGGGAATTCCTTCCCATTAGCCAATACATCCTTCTGTACTTGATTTTAAGTTCTTCTTTCTTCTTTTCTATGTGTTTATTCCAGTTTAATTTGGAGTCAAGTGTCAAACCCAAGTATTTAACTGCTTCAGTATGCGGTATTTTATTCGAATTGATCTCAACATCCAAGATTGGGACTTTTCAGTTAGTGAAGTTGATGTGGGCTGATTTTGATTCGTTCAGCTTCATTCTCCACATCTTGGTCCATTTACAAACCTCAGTAGTAGACGTCTGTAGTTTGCGTGTTGCAGCTTCTATATCATCTCCAACAGAGAGAATAGCCGTATCATCTGCAAAGGTGGCAACAGTTGTGCCTTCTTGTTGGGGTAAGTCCCGTGTGTACAGGAGGTAGAGTGCTAAACAACACAATGAGGGAGTATAATAACAATATGCAAAGTCAAAAAATCGTATATCCCAAATCCCCGAGGAGAGGACCACGTCGCTTGCCCTGGGAGACGCTTCTGGGGCCCCCCTTCCTTCACTGGCGCGGTCGGGGGGAGTGGGGAGCAGGTCGGTTGCCCTGGGAGACGGGGGCGAGAATTCCACCCGCCCAGCGTTACCACCCCCTGAAACGTCGATATACTCTGATAAGCTGGTTTTTATATAGTGTGATTATTAGTTATTTATCAGTTGTTTAATAACGTTTTCTATTCAAGAGAAAAAAATTATGTCAACTTTAGGAACTGAATGTCAACATTTGGATCAGACGATGTCAACTTAAGGTTGACACAGGTGTCAACATTAGGACACTAAATTATTTCGTGAGACCTAATGATGACACCATACATAACCGTGGTTTTCCTTTGAAATTTAGGGTATTAATGAATTACGCTTCTTCCTTATGTTATTCATATAGCAAAAGATGTGAAATGGTAATTTTTACTCGCAATATTTCACTTAAAAAGTCTAAATTTTTTCAACTTAACTCACTACGATGTTGGACAAGGTTGCCGTCGCTGGAGTATCTGCTTCAGCTGCCATCGGCTTCTATGTCACCCAGATGGTTTATATAGTATGTTATAATCAGTGGAGGCGGTCGACCTCAATAACTACTTTCTTATCAGCAGAATGACGCCGAGTTCGAGTACCTACAGTGGCACAATACCTTATTTTTACATTTTGAAATTGAAGTGTCAACATTTGGCTTAGTGTCAAAAATTGGTGTTTTTACCCTACCTACTTATGCTAAAACCGGCTTGAAAATAATATTTCTCCTGGCTTAGAGGTATTGCGACGGGTTTTTTCTACTTTTGGTTTCTTAATGAAGAATCATTATTTTTTCTGGATCAAATACTATGTCGTGAATCATTTGTTGGGGTTTAAATTAATAGCGTATTTCCGTGAATTCGGCAGAAGAAAACCTCGTAAAAAGTAATACGGGTTGAATCATTGCTGAATTTGTTCTCAAGTTGAATTGATAATTGTAATAGAAGGTTATCTCTTGGCGATTTATTACTAATTAAGAAACTATTGTTATTCAGCAATTATGTCATACTACAGTGTTTCACTTCACTAAGTGATTCAATGAGAACAGATACTCCAAAATCACGAAGTCCCTCCTCGAAAACTTGATATTTCACAATATAACCGGTAAGTAATTGCGTCCGTTTTGTGCACTATCAAATTCGAATGATTGGTAATTATTCCATGTCATTTTACGTACTTTAAGAATCTACCACTCAAAGTGAGAGTGTCATAGTACGCCATGGTGGGGCGTAATACGCAAACTGTGATATAACCGTTGTACATTAAATAAAATGGATAGAGTACCTAGCATGTAACTATTCTAATTGCTTATTTAAAGTTTTTAAATGAAAAAAATAAATAAAATAAATGAATGATGTTGAGCAGGAACTTTTGTACGCTTGAAGTGCCGGTTTATTGTATTGCCTTACAAAAGTAACTAGTTGTATAAAACCTGTTTCCGATCTTATAAAATCTCTGATATTTGATGTTTAATTTATTTTAGGGAATTCACTATAAAATACAAACTTAACGATGGAAGTTGATCCGAAAAATGCCCAAGTGAATAATTGGAATTTGATCAAAGATGCGTTTGAGGAAAAAACATCAGACATCAAGTTCTTCCACATATTTCAATCTAACTCCAAAAATGGTCTTGGAATGTCTAGCGGTTTGATCGTGTCAACCAACGATGAGGTTTTCGCAATTGGATACAACAATGAAGACAATCTCCTTGCACTAAGTCGTGAAGAATTTGGGAAAGAAGTTGAGCTAAAGAAACCAAAGAAAATCGACGAGCTAAGTGGAAAAAATATTCGGAAAATTGTGGTCAGTGAAAGGTTTGCTGCGGCATTGACTGATCAGGGGCGATTGATTCACTGGGGTGTTGATTTGAGTTCTTTACAAAATGAATCTCTTGGCATAATGCTTGTGAAGTTACCTCACGAACTCCAAGAAAATTTGAAGGTTGTAGATATGGCGTGTGGAGCTCACTTTATAACGCTCATAACTCCTGATAACGGAGTTCGATTATGGGGTTATATTAGTCTATACTCAAGTCAGTTTTATAACTTTGCAAAGGTGTCGCTACCTGTAAAAGTGCGTGTGAAAGAGCTTGCTGCAGGTTGGTCGCACGCGACCTTGCTGGATACTTAAGGCTACGTGTGGACATTTGGATTCGGTAGTGTCGGGCAATTGGGATATAACCTGAAAGGAGGAGACTACGGAACCCCGAAGAAAGTTTCACTTCCGATAGCTTGCAAAAAAAGTACGATGTGCCGCGTTTAGCACTTTGTTCCTCCTTAAGAATGGTGAATTATATGCCTGTGGAAACAACTCCCAATCTGATTACGTGTGCGTGGGACGAACTAGATATGTAATAGTCCCAACCAAAGTGCTTTTAGATGATAAAATTGCAGATATTGCTGCCACATACGTATGGTCTTCTGGGATATGCCAGAGTGTGTTTGCAGCTATGTCAAATGACGGTTTACGTTACTATAAATGGGGAGATGAAGCGGAATCAGAGATTCCCAAACTTATAGTCACTGCCAACAGTTTACTCGACGTTTTTGCCGATTACAAAACTCCCCAGCCCTTGTGTGAGGTAAAATCTACTGCCCTTATAATCGCACCAAGCTCGAATGATTTAGAGAAAGAATCGGAAAATCAATTGCCAAACAAATCAGTCTTGGATAGGTGGGTGATCTTCGATGTTCTTGATGAAAAACTAATCACTAAAGTCAGATCCTTCACCGTTTTCGAGGGGTTTAGTATCTCAGGACCAAAGTTGGGAGCTTTCATAGTTACAACAGACGACGAAGTTTATAGTTGGGGATTCAATGACTGGAGCCAACCACTGGGGTACGCGTCCGATTCAAAAGTTACGAAGGCACCAGCTAAAGTGGAGGTTCTTTCAGGGAAAAATATAAGGAAGATCGTGATAGGAATTATTATAGGAGGAATAGCCCTCAGTACAAACGGATCAGTGTATGTATGGGATAGACAATCACTGCCACAAGTTGAAAAGAATTTGAAAGGTAAGACAGTCGTAGATATAGCATTTGGAAGAAGGCTTTACCTTTATCTTTTGGAAAATGGTGACGCTTATTTATGCTTACGGATTTGGTACGTGTCGGTTCGGCACGCTTGGTAATGAATGGGATAAGTATGACGACTCAAATCTTCGGAGATTGAAAATAAATTCTCCAGGACCCTGCAAGAAAATCATGGCTGGAAATACATCATCGTTCTTGTTGACCCTCACAGGAGAACTCTATGAAATGCCAAATCGATATATTATTGATTTTCCAAAATGGAAACAAGAAAGAGTAGTATTTGAGCCGAAAAAAGTTCTTCCAAGTGAGAAAGTTAAAGATATAGCTGGTACGCCTTTGTTTTGGTACGCCCTGAAAACTGTTTCGGGGAAGATATTTAAGTGGGTTGAGGGAAATCCAGAAGAACTTGAAGATGCCAAACATTTGGTTGAAGCATTTGAAGAGACCGGAGTACCCCAATCGCTATCTTTGGTTCACGTAACATCTTACCACCAAGAAAATGACAGTGAAAATACAATGAAGTACGATTTTAAAGACCCTCGAATGTATCCTGAGAAAAATCTCTTCGGGGATCCATTGTATAGTGACGTCACCGTTTTATTGAAAGATGGACGGATTCCTGGGCATAAGGTTTTGCTGCACACCAAATCTGCATTCTTCAGGAACGCTCTAATATCAAGCAAAGTCGTCAATCGCAATCTTCTAGATTTGGTGTCCTACAACCCAAACGCAGTCCGGGCATCAATGAAGTGAGTTCACTCTATTTGAAATCATTCATAAATTAATATGTTTCGCTATGTATTTAGATTCCATACTTCTATATCTTACCGACTTCTCTAAAAAATCGTTTAGAAACTCCATTGAAATTGAATCATATCTCTTCTCTAAAATCTTCCAAATGCCAATACAAAACAACACAAATGTTTTAATGTTCATATTTTTTTGCAAGGATCTGAGATATCATATTTGCGCACCCCGCGCAGCCATGCGCAGGTGACACAAACTTTCTTATGAGAACCCGAATTTTTTATTGGGGATTCGGATTCTACCAAAAATTTCACACTTTCTGATCCCTCAACCAATATCTTTT